>JBAKGM010051429.1:0-16284 GCA_037177215.1 Asparagus racemosus
TAAAGAACTGAGAGGCTTGTAGAGATGATTAGCTTACATACGCAGATTTATAGCTAATCTATTTGAAAAATACCAACCATTTCAAAGGTTGATGAAGAAGGGCATTTGTTCGTATGGGATGATGCCTATCAAAGAGCTTCCGATGAGATCAAAGAATATCTCACGAAGCCACCTGTCCTGGCTGCACCACTATCAGGTAAACCTTTTCCGATCCACGTCAGAGCTATGAATCATTCTTTGGGAGCACTTCTCGCTCAAAAAATTGATGATGGTCATGAACAAGCTATATATTATCTTAGCCGAACTATGATTGGCGTTGGACATCGCTACAATCCGGTTGAAAAAGAGTGCCTAGCACTAGTGTTTGTAGTCCAGAAGATACGACACTACTTAACTAGCCAATCCAACCATGTCATTTTAAGAGTTAATCCCTTTGGGCACTTAAAATAATGCCTTTGGGCTTCAAATAATGCCTTTGGGCACTTAAAGTTTATTTACTGCTAAAGACGTAATTTTTATGACCACTCTTGGTCTTACCAACAAACATTTACCAATGGCAAAGAAGTTCAATTAGTGTCCATCAATGGTGCTTGATACGGCGAGCTTCGCTTCTCAGGTGGAACTTGTTATTGTTAGCCTTTTAGGCTTCTAGAGCGAACTTCATTTAAGCAGGGGTCACAATCTAGTTTGAGCGACCTTCGCCTGAGTGAGATTCACTGATCTAATTTGAGTGACCTTCGCTTAAGCAATACTCACCAGTCTAATTTGAGCAACCTTCATTTAAGTGAGGTTCACCAATCTGATTTAAGCGACCTTCTCCTGAATGAAGTTCGCCAGTCTGATCCACTAAATCTTTTGAGTGGATTTGATTACAGTGCTGAAGTTCACTGTTGTCAACATGAACTTCATTCATCTTGTCAACACTTAGTTGATTGTGATGACTTTCATTTATGAGCGAGATTCGCCCAGGGCAAACTTCGAATTTGAGTGCAAAGACTAGGTTAATTTCTTTTAGTCTTTATCTTCTTACTCGTTTTTGCCTCCTTTTGTGCACTTTGCTTATCGAAGGAGCCTCTCAACCATCACAACCACTTTGGGCATGATGGAACTTGTGACTATGAAGTAAGGCATGCTTTTGACGGGCACGTCCCACCGTACCTAGAGGATTGCTGCCAAGAAAGGATTGAGGCTGTACGGTTGCGAGACTATTGAACTTTGAAGGAGATGATCACATATACTAAGTTCTCCATTCCCAAAGAGGATACATTAGGGAAGCCTTACTTTTTATTTGGGGAGAGTAATCCCAATGGCACCGCCATATTCAGTTGGGCGAAGGATCATTAGTATTACACCCGAGGGGACCACCATTACTAGATGTCGGTGATAGAGCGTCATGTGTCCTTTATGTACTTGGAGCCTTTCACTGTGCCTGACTTAAGGTGTTTCACCCTTACCAATAAAGAAGATAGTACGAAGGTGGGCTCTCTAAAGCATGATGGTAGCTTCCTGTTTGGAAGGACTCTATGGGGTCAACGTCAAAGGTTTGCGTCCAGGCTTTCATTCATGAGGGCGCTCCTATTAATGAAGTTCGTGTTGTCCCGAAGATCATTGGGAACAAACTTGCAAAGACCATTGCATAGTATCCTAATGGTGATACTAGATTCCCCGGTTAGATAAGATCAACGGATACCCAATGGTGGATCTGTCTAGTGAATTATGCTCTCATCACTTTTGAGGGGAGTTTGAGAAGACTGGGGCTCTATTTTGTAGTGATTGCCTCAAAATACAAAGTAGAGATTTGTGTGCTAGTGTTGTACATCATTTTGGAGTTGTATAATGTCGACAACAACACCTTCTTCACTCGGGCGGGCAAAATTGGGATCGCTTTGCATGAAATATTTGAAGTGTCACGACTACAGATGGGAGATCATCCATATGAAGAGTTCTTCCTGACGAATGTAGAGTTGAACGCTTCTAAAGAGACCACTAATGTTAGAAAGGCGTTTCGGGAATTAGTCTGCCACTTTCTTATCTGTCAAAGGATCATCGTAAATGCCGAACATGATTTTACTCTTGCTCGTGTATGTTTCCGCCGAGAATGAGCTTCTTCTCAGTTTCTATTCCAAAATGTTTTAAAATGAATACAATTGAAAGATTACACGTGTAGTTCTCTCTAATACAAAGAATATAGTCTCACTCTCGTACAAAACTTGAGCAGAAATCGCTACGTAGCAAACTCTAGGTTTTCTAGGTACTTTGCCTGTGCTCGGGACGCGTTGTCTGTAGACCTCCAAGCAATGATCGCCGAATTAGCAAAGTTGAGTTGATGTTTCGTTTTAAGAAACAAGAACTTAAGCAAATATCTTAGCTAAGTAAGATATCTACTCTTCCCAAGATTTAAGTCAAAGCTTAAACTCGGGTGGAATGCTCCTGAACTTTCTTACTGATCTATTAAAGTCAAGATTTAGCTCACCAAATTCTAGCTCTAGCTCTCTAAAATCTCCAAAATTCAGGATCCCCCATTCACTAATGGGCATAGGGGACTATTTATAGCCTCTGGAAGGTGTAACAGCTGAAAAGAACATAAGTTATGACCTACTGGAATTGTATGTGGGCGAGACACTTTTCAGTGTCTGAACATCAAAGCTGTCTCGCCCATTGGTGAGACAGTTTGCACTGTCTCAGTTGAATGGTCTTCATTCCAGCATGTTGTAACTGCTCCCTCTACTTTAAAGGCACGTTTAATGCCCCATTTATGCACTTAGTGGGCGTCTTTCAAGTGTGTAACCGTCCACTAATGTAAATGAACATCCCCACGCGTTGAAAAAGTCACATGGGTCCCACAAATAATAATAAAACACGTGACAAATGCTTCAGACATCATTGGTGTTCGCCAATGGCCGAGACACAATAAGTGTCTCGGCAATGGCGAGACACAATAAGTGTCATTGTGTCTCGCCAACGGCTGAGACAAAAAAAGGTGTCTTGCTCATGGCGAGACACAATAAGTGTCTCGCCAACGGCCGAGACACAAAAATTGTCTTGGACATGGCCGAGACACAACAAGTGTCTCAGACATGGCCAAGACACAATTAGTGTCTTGCACTTGCATGTTGTCAGTTTTACCCTTGTGGTTGATTTCTTTAAGGTTTTGATGACGTCGTTCTTCAATCTTCTCATAATTAAATTATATTTAGCGTTCATCGGCAATTTTCGATGCCTACAGATACCCTCTCTAAAGTTTTCAAACTCTGCTGTATTTTATCGAGGAGTCTGGAATACTTTGGATAAGATATACCTTGCTTCTGTCTAACGTTGAACTTTATAGAAGAGGCGTATATCTTGCTTCAGCTTTTGAACCCTGGCTACGTGACGTCGCTGGCCATATTTTAGGATCAATAGCTGTTGTGTCAGCATTACAATTGGCTAAAATGATTGAGTTGATTTTGAACTGATCATCTTCATACTGAAGGTTGCCATCTGGGTTGTAGTTGATTTTGGTACGTAGCGATTTCTACTTGATTTTTTGCTTCTGACCACTCTATCTCATCACAATGGGAGATGACTGCTGACTAAGGAGATCGCATATGATTCTTCCTCCATAGTGAGGATTTAGAGAAAATGCACTGTCCAACTTGTTGAGCCTCTGTGATTAAACTATCTGTTGTAGGCATAAGCTTCCCAGAAAACTCCTGATTGTGACATGGGACAGAATTGTTTTGGTGCTCTATTTAAAAGATCATGTTCATGGATCGTGATGGAGATAATCACGTGAAACATCTAAAATCACATGCGGAAGTTAAGTGTCGAACTTTGCATTGGCGAGACAGTTGTCGATAGCCTTTGGGCGTGACACCTTTTAGTGTCTCGCTAGCCCATCTTCGGCCGAGACACTTTTCATCGTGCTCGAAAGGCTGACATCGGTTCCCCCCTATATAAGCCCGATAGTACGGGTCTTTTTCTCATCTATTTGTCCACCTTTCAGAATTCAAAAACTTTCCAAATTCTTCTTTGCCTCTATAAAATCCCCAAAAATCTCTCCATCTCCCCAGATTTCTCATCTTTGCTTCAAGAAGACCTCTTTTGGATCTAGGGTTTTTTGGTTTTCAGTACATCCGATCGATTTTGGTCAATTTTCCTTCGCAAGTTAGGGTTATTCTTGATCCTCCATCAAATTCGACACTGCCTCTTCAATTCCTTGGCATTTTCGAGCCTTTCTTGCCTTGGTTTCCCTCAAAACCTGTCAAAACCCAAGCTTTTGAATGAAAAATCCCACTTTTATCCCACTTCTACCATGTCTCCAATGAAATCTCACATCCCCAAGGGCAAATCTGTCACCTAATCTTCTGAGACTGAAGAATTAACTACCTCGACATTTGGGAGTAATTTTTTCTTTCTTTTTTGTGATGAAAATGTGCTTTTTACGTTAAAAATGGGATTTTTTATGTAAAAATCCTCGTTTGTTCTCCTTCACGAGGCATTCGGGAAGAGTTGAGATCCTCCTTCGTGAGGATCTAGACTAAAACGAGTATCTTGCATCGTCAAAATACTTGTAAAACTGAGACACAATGAGTTCCTGACTGTCTCGTGCTTGCAAGATAGTTCGGGCTGTCTCGGCGTTGCCGAGACAGTTTAGACTGCCTCACGTTGGCGATACAGTTTATCCTGTCTCGCTGCTTGCGAGACAGTTTGGACTGTCTTGCCTACTACAAGATAGTTCACTCATTTTTTGATTTTTTTACTAAGTGTACTTTACTTAATGTTGGCCTTTGGACCTGTTCTATTGTATATATCTCCTTGGTCTCTTGCAGTTGAATTCCCGGCTATGGCGTTTACCACTCACGAATCGAGTGGGCTAAATAACACAGTTTTCTCGTCTCCTCGTGAGGCACTGCTGATAGCCGAGGCTCCCCTACTTGGCCCAAGTGCAGCTCTGAAATTGTTAGAGTTGTTGCAGCAAGGTGATCGCCGTACATTGTGGAGGATGATAACTGACGCCCCGCTGGCGAAGAGTGCTGGTTCGACCAACATTATAAGGAAGTCTAGCTTTCTATTCAGGGATTCTGTTGAAGACCCAGAAATCCTGTCTTCACGCTCCGAGCTCTGGTTACATGAAAGCAATGGCGCTCGTGTACATCTATCAGCTTTTCCCCGCAATCACTCATTGGTGAATTTGCGCAACTTGTCAGTCAAAAGGAGCATGTCCTAGAGGTTGACCGAGGACCAGGAACGTGTACACTGTGGGTACGTTGGCCAAGGTGCTACCTCGGATTCCAGTGACAGGGGTTACATTCGTGGGCTCTATCCCAGAATTGCGGTTCAGGATAATCCTCCCCATGATGAGCTAATGGTCCAGGCTGACACTGTGAAGAATCGCCTGGCTAGGGTAGGAAGGGCGCTGCCCGCAAAGAAATATTGATGCTTTGGTTGGGTTCACTCCTCTGGTGATCGATGGTGGTTGAGGATGACCGAGTATGTTCTTGGTCGATGGGGTTCAGAACATCAGGAGAAAGGCCTATACATCCCCATTCGAGCTAGCATGTATGGGGTTACCATCAGCGTGAATCACCTTTTCGCGCTCCTGGAGATTTATAACCCAGGCACTAATGCCTTCTTGACAAGGAACGGGGAGTTGGGCTTGCAACTCCACAAGATGATGAAGGTATCTGGAATTTCGGTGGGTGATGCACCGTATCAGGAGTACTTCCCCACCAATCATCAACTGAGACATTTGAAAGAGAGGGACTACGTAGGATATGATATATTGTGGGAACTAACTAGCCACTATCATACGGCGATCGCGTCCATCGATGTGAAGGCTAAGAAATGGCAGCAAGTCAGCTTGAAGCAGTTTGCTGACTACTTGTTTAAGAACTTGGAGACTTCTAAAGAAATGGTCTAGCTGTAGCCTCTGAACCCCTCTGACATCAACAGGCTAATTGAGAAGGTGAAGGCCCAGTCTTATATGACTCCATATGCTGAGGGTAAAATCCCAAAGGGCACCAAGTTCGAGACTTTTCTATGGCACACACAGAAGCAGGTAAGGCCACAGACTCTTCTGGCGGGCTATCTAGCTATATGGTTGAAGAAGTGCGTAGTTCCGCACCAAGTTTCTAAAGTTATGCCTCTGGAGGTGTTATATGCGGGTGTCAAACTAGTTGTCGACCATCAACTTTCTCTCCTCCCAGCAATGGTGGTAGACATTCATAGCGGGCTTCGATGCTTAGTCAACAACTTTGTACAGAGGGGAAAGAAACCTTCTGATGTGATTCCAGTCACTAAGGTTGAATTGTCGTACACTTACTTAATGACCTGGCTCGTCTTGCATCGACCAGACCTGATGACAGCACCCGAGGCAATCGATCGTGAATTTCCCCTGCTGCAAACTTTGGAAAAATATAAGTGGGGAGCACGACAATGGCATGGGGTGTCCCGGCAGTTCAAGGTCACTAAGTGTTGGGAGTTCTTCAAGTGATTCCCACACTTCTCGGGTCACTATGATGAGGTGCTCGTAGATGCTTCTAAGCCCAATGGAGATCGGACCGTGCTAGATCTTGGATGCTTCCAGTGGCTGATGAACATTCGCCCGGGTTATCTAATTTTCTGAGTCAAGAACTTTTGCAGCATCGAGCCTTATCTCCCCTACCAGTTTTCTCGTCAATTCGGCTACGACCAAATTTTCATTGGGAATCTGAATCGGTGGATGAAGACCCACGGAGGCTTCATTGATGGTGCGTGTGCCGGGTACTGGAACATTAGAGGCTACACCAACGCCAAATTCAGCCTCCCTGCTGCTGAGCCCAAACTTCAGATGACATTTCTATACTGCAAGTGGCTCATTGCAGCATACACTCCCACTTCAAGAATTTCAGAAGCCGAAGTGGAGTGTAAAAGAGAACCAGCCCAAACTCATATTTCCCCTCCTCGAGCTGAACCATCGCGGAGATCCAAGGGCAAGAAGAAAGTTGTTCAGGTAGATGGCGATGACACGGTCCAAACTTCTGAAGAAGAAGAAGAAGAAGCCGTTTGCCACAATGGAAGCAGAATAAGGAGTGAGGTAGTAGCTCCTTCCTGCCGTTCTCCAGTTCACCAAGAGGAGCCGGCGCGAGCCTCTCGCCGTCCTGCAAAATGGCCTCGGATGGAAGTTCTTTTCACTTCGCCGAACAGGATGAGCATCGAGACTAGCGAAGAAGAAGAGAAGAAGAAGCTCCTGAACTACTTCTCCAGAAGAGAATGCGTCCCTCATCTCTAATGCCTGAGCCAGCTGCAGTTGCTCAAGCGTTGATGCGCTGTAAAAAGCTTGCATACAGGCCTCGTCGTCGAAGGTTCTCCATCTCCCGAGGAAAAAGGCTTTGATTTCCTGATTATAGGGGAAGATAAGATTTATCAATTTTTCTTTTAATTTGACTACTTCATTGGTGATTCATATTTATATTATTTTCTTCAGGAAACTTAGAAGAGGGCAAAATCCAAGCTGAAGTTCCCCCTCCATCACCCTTAATCTATGAAGAGCCAAGCTTTGCTGAGTAGATGCATGAGGCTATGGATGAAGAGGCCTAAGATGCTACCGCCGGTTCAAGTATTGATGCCCCTCCTGCTTACGAGGCTGCCATTGCAGGTATGAACACCTTGCCTGAGTGGCAACTCACTGAATTGAAGGAGTCCGACTTTGTTCCTCCGCTAATCACTTCTGCGCTTCATATTCTTTTAGAGAAACTTCAAGAAATAGATGCAAGTGCCAACCAAGCGGGGACAACCCTTGGTATAAGCTCAATCTTTATTTTACCTTCTCTCCTTTGTGCTTAAAATCTACTAGTATAGTTGGTGTAGGGGAGGGACAGGCTGAAGAAGAGATGCTGCCAAGTGAACCGTTGGTAGCATCTACTGAACCTGCGGAACCGGTTCCCGGTATATATACCTTTTGTCGTGATTTTAATACACACAAATACACATAAATTGACATTTAGTATATTTTGTCAATGTCGGAGAGGAAGAACCAATGGAGATGGAGCCTGTGCATGAGGAGAGTCGTGGGGAGCTCTCCGAATCGAGCTTGGCTCAGATGATCTCTATTTCTGAGTCCAATCATAATCTGATTATGACATGTTATCGGAACAGGCTCAGAGAGAATGTGCCGCAGTAGTCAGTCCAACTGCAGGTATATATCCAACTCTTATGATTCTTTTAGTCATTTTGTCGACAGTTGGCAACTTCATAATGTTCTCTATATTTCTGCAAAGCCAACTGGGGAATCTCCGTCTCCTGCTCTGGAGATTCGGCCTCCCACGTCACAGGCTAAACTTGGTGTTGTCCCACCTATTGCTAAACGTTTTCCTGTTGAACCTGGACCACCGACTACTTAAACTGTATCTAAATCAATTCCGATGGTTCCCGAGGTTGAACCAATAAGGGTGGGGCACATAGTACAAGCTGAAGGATCTTCAAGCCGCATCGGTATATCTCTCAACCCTTTTTAAAGAAATTTTTTTAGGTTTGAAAATTTCCCGACACTCACTTTTCTTCCTTCGCATTGTCTTCGACTATTTTGTACGATTCTATTACGGCACTGATGTCAGATGAAGATCAAGACAAGGCGATCATTGGCGCAGAACTCACAAGTTTCACCACTCTACTCAACAATATTATTGAGAGAGTTATGGACAAGGGCTCCTCCTTCAGTTCCTTCAAACGACTTTTTGACTGGCGCATAGCAGTCATAAGGGATGAAGGTTTCTCTGATGTGGCGGACTCCATTGCAGAGGACCTGGTTCTTCTAGGACAAGAGTTGGAGAAATTTGTAGGACTACGATCCAGAGGTGCTTCTTCTTACATTGCTCTCAGACTCAAGTCTATTTTACAAGCCAAAGAAGCCAGGCGAAGAGCTGCCGAGCAAGAATTACGCCAACTGCAGACTCAATCTATGCATATCAGAGCAAGAACGGACACCAAGGAAAAGGCAAAAGCTAACTTGCTTCATTCCGTTGAGCTACAGGATCTAGAAATTACTCGCCTAAAAAAAGCTCTTGAGGATGCCAAAGAGATGTGGGCTCTTCTAAAGATTGACTTATCTGAAAAAGAAAAATCTTACTCCAAGCTAGCTGAGTAATTGAAGACTTCCGATGATAAATCTGCTAAGCTTGAACGAGAGATTATTCAGCTCCTAACTCCCAACGATTCTTCAAGAGCCATTTTAGAAAAGGAGTTAGAATAGAAATATCAGGAGGAGCTTATTTGCGGGGAAAGTTGATTGATTGATTTTCATTGCTGAACTCATTACACCTTTATGGTATTACAAATGAATTCAATAAAAAAGATCATCTTTTTATAAGGCTTACAATGAAGAAATCAATAAAAATTATAACTTTTTCCTTCAAATAAATGTGGGATCCATTTATCGGATCCTCGCTTGCGTGGGTGTCTTTGCCTGTGTCGGGGACTTTTTGTATCTGTGGACCGCCGCGTAAACTGATCTAGATGCTAGATCTATAGATCTGAGGTATTTATTTCACGAAGGAAATAAAATATAGACGGGGATCAACTCACGAAGGAGATGATGGCCGGAGTGGGTGAAATCAACGAAGCGAAGTCACACGCTAGGCCCTTGAGATTAAGACGAAGCTTAATCTAGAGGGTAGAACCGTAGAACTAACCTGAATCGATGTAGATCTGACCTTGATTCTCTTCCTCGCCACGTAGATCTTACTCGGAAGGAGTTCTTCGCTTGCACGGGATCTGGATCTGGTCTTTTGATCTTGCAGATGCTCAGATTTGTGCAAATGCTCGTGTGGATCTCGCCTGAAGCTCTCAAAAAATCCCACTTTTTCCAACCCTTCAAAACGAACAACACCCCCCTATTTATAGTCTCAAGAGAGGGGGATCTTGGCTCGGCCTTGTGGCTGAGCTACCTCGACCACAAGGCCGAGCTCCCTCGGCCTTGTTGGCTGAGTTTCCTCAGCCTTGGCCAGGTTGCCTCTGCCAAGGCCGAGTCATCTCGATCTTTTTGGCCATGTTCGCTCGTCCGCCAAGTTGTTTTGTGCCTCTGTAATCCAGTTGTTCATCTTCGTCGACACTCAAGTCCGGTTTGTGCCATTCTTGTCGACGTCTGAGTCTGGTTGACTCGCCTCATCAAATCTCGCTGATCTGAAGCTTCGTCGTCGGATTTATCCTACGATACGTCGCTTCGTTGACTTGTACGCCTTGCCGACTTACTTCATGCATTCGTCGACTCTCTTTATGCATTTTGTGGCGCAGTTACATCGTCAGCGGTTCTTGGTCGCATTGCTAGATGGGTCGGCGGTTATCAATCCACCGTCACGAGTCTCGTTCGGGTATTGATAAGTGATTTTCAAAGCCTACAGAGCTATCGAGCTTGAAAGAGCGAATTCACCACTGCCAGTTATCCTGCTGAAACACATTTTTGTCAAGTTTTGTTGTACAGTTGACATTTTGTATTTCACTATTTATGAAATAAATTTTTTCATCTTTATTATGCCATCTATTCTGTTTTGAATGAATTAGTATAATCTTAATAGGATTTTTGGCAAACCCTCAGCCATCAGCGGATTTGATAAGCCTTTACCAACTACCGTTTGAGTTGGGCTAGCGTGTAGATTATCTAAGTCTGTTCTACATATAACGTTGTGCTAAGAAAATAAAATCTCTTAGAATTTGTACTATGATATTGAATACGTAAACTTGGTCAATTGTCATGGAAAGTGACTACCCGGCGGCGTGTGTGAGATGCTGACTTATTCCTGGTTTAAAGATAGGAATAACACCTACTACGTATAAATAGGTGTAGATTTAACAAATCATTAAGTCTGTAATGAGACTGGCTATGTATTGACTACATAGACTTTGTTTGCTATGATAATGAATACGTAAACTTAGTTAATTGTCACGGGAATTGACTACCCAGCGGCGTGTGTGAGACGCTGACTAATTCCTAGTTTAAGGATAGGAATAACACCTACTACGCATAAATAGGCGTAGATTTAACAAATCATTAAGTCAGTAATGAGACTGACTATGTATTGAATACATAGACTTTATTTGCTACGATAATGAATACATAGACTTGGTCAATTGTTGTCTTCTCTTGGGGCAAAGACGAACTTGTGTGTCTTCTCTTGGGGCAAAGACAAACCCGTTGTGTTGAAGAAGAAGAAGGTATTTTCTTATCTCCTGCTTCAATTGAGAACTCTTTGTTCACGTGAACTGAGAGTCAAAAGAATCTGGATGTACGTGCGTTGGGAAATCTATAGGGAGACTCAAAGTAAGATCTCCACTTCGAGAATCAAAGAAGGTGAAACTAAGAGTGGGATCTCCACTCCTAGAATCGAAAAAGGAGTCAAGCCGCATGGCTTTGACTCAGAACAAGTCCTTTTAAGTCACGTGAGTAAAAGGTAGAATTGGGACATCAAATGTTCAAATTTGTCTCCTCTTAGGGCAGAGACGAAATTTACATTTGATGTTAGCCTTAACCACTGTGATTTTAGCCAAAAGGGAATAACCAAATTTTGATTATGGCCCTAACTGTCTGAAGGTTTGACCAAGTGAGAGTTATGAAAATTTAATTTTGGTCCTAACTGTCTGAAGGTTTGACCAAGTGGGGGTTTAGGGATAATGACTATTCAAAAGTCCAATCATATAAAAAAATAGTGAAAGGTATTTCTCAGTCATCAAAGTATGATAAACCTGAGTCCTTCATTGTAAAACGAGTTATCCCGAATATACTATGGATAGTATTTCTTCAGGAATTTCCCATTAACTGGCATCATCAGCTTATCACCGTTTTCGGTGATCAAGCGATATGCTCCGTTTGAGTAGACCGTATCAATTATAAACGGTCATTCCCATTTGAGCTGAAATTTGTCTTTCCTCTTGGAATTAAAAATCATCGGTCGCCGGACAGTAAGTATCAAATCTCCCTCCTTAAAGACCCGATGCCGGACCCTTTTGTTGAAGCATTTAGAAATTCTGGCTTGGTATAACTCAATTTGTTGTTGAGCTTCTAAGCAATTTTCGTCCAACATCTCAAGCTCTTCAAGACGCCTTTGATGCTACTCGTCATCCGTCATTCCTATCGCAAGTGCGACACGAAGAGACGGGATTTGTATCTCCAATGGTAAAATGGCTTCACATCCATATACCAAATAATAGGGGGTAAATCCAATCGGTGTTCGGACCGTGGTTCGTTAAGTGCAAAGTGCTTCGCCAAGCTTATCATCCCAATCTCGTTTATTAGTTTCTACTAGCTTTGCCAAGATCTTGATAATAGTATTGTTGAAAGATTTAGCTAATCCATTCGCAGCAGGGTTATAAGCTATGGATGAGACATCCTAAATTCTGAACTTGTCGCAGAATTTAACGAATGCATTGCTGACAAATTGGGGGCCATTGTTGTGTACGATTCGCCTTGGGGCACCGTATCGATAAATGATGTGGTGTTTGATGAATTTAATGACATCGCTTGTTTAATGACATCGCTTGTCTTGACTTCCCTCAATAGAATTGCTTCATCCCATTTAGAGAAGTAATCAGTGATTGCTAAAATGAAGTGGTCACCTTTTGCTGATGGGGGGAATATATGTCCTACTACATCCATTCCCTAGGTTTCAACTGGCCAGAAAGTGGCTGATGCATGCAAATCTTCTGGTGGCTGATGCATGTAGTTAGCATGTATTTGACATGCGTGACACTGTGTTGCGTAAGCAATTGCATCTTTGATCATAGTTGGCCAGTAATAGCCCAATCTGCTTAGCCGATCTCCTAACTTAGGATCTGATTGATGTGCACTGCAAATTCCATCATGCGCTTCTTCGAGGGCTTCTTCAGCTTCCCCATTTGAAAGGCATCGGAGTAATAAGCCATCATATGTGCGACGATAAAGTGTTTGAGATGCGGCGTTATAGTAGAATCGTGGTGCTCTTCTCCAGACCGATTCCCTTTCCTTTACATCTTCCGGTAAAATACCATGCAAGACGTAATCTATGATGGGAAGTCGCCAATCTTAAGGCTCAAGTCTGGTTGAGGTTACATGCGCTTCTTTGATTTTCAAAGTGTATTCTGGTATGGAGAGCTAATGCGTCCTCACAGTGATGAACTGCTCTGTTTTCGGGGGTTGTGCTAGCGAAACAGCTAATGCTGCTAGTGCATCTGCATAGGCGTTCTGGAGACGCGGTATGTACTCAACGAAGAAACTTTTGAAGGATTCTGTTACCTCTATTGCCGCTCCATAATACGGGACTAAATCTAGATATCTGACTTCATAGTCCCCGTGGATTTGTCTGACTATGAGTTGGGAATCTCTAAAGGCTTCGAGGTATTCAACTCCCAGCTCTTTCGCGAAACTGAGCCCAATAAGTAACGCGTTGTATTCGGCCACATTATTAGAGCACAGTTCGATCAGTGAGTAAGCCCGAGGGATCACATGCTTCTCTAGGGAAACTAAGACAACTCCGACTCTAGATGATGGACTCTTTTGTGGTATGCACAGTATTTTGGATCCGATATCTTGTTAGGCTTCTCTTGATTTGTAATCGGAGGTAACTTGATCTTGTTATTATCTAGCAGATATTTGAAGATAACTGAAACCTCCTCCTCCTTGAATGTGTAGGTTCTCTGGAATCTTAGATCTGGAGTCTTTTGCAACTCTTGAGATTTTTGTTGAAATCCCAATTGCGACTGTTGCTGCTGTGTTGGCTGCTGACGTTGCTGTTAGAATGTCTGATTCACATCCATAAAAGTAACCGGGGCCTTTCCTCTACCACGGGGCACGAAGTTTGGCTTTGAGGAAGTCGTTATTGGTTTAGCTCTCTCACTCTTCTTCCTCTTGAGGAACTGTCCAGCTTGTTCCCCCCAGAGCTTCAAATCTTTCCACGTGGTTGGTGCTACAACTCCCATGGCTTCCAACAAATCTATAGAAAGACTGTTGTGGCATGTCTGCAATATGAACTCCTCGGTGACTAGATCCTAACAATTCATAGCCTTGTTGCGGAAGCGCTTGACAAAAACGTCAATCGATTCTCCCTTCTTTTGCTTTTCATCTAAAAGAGTTCCAATCGAGACTTCAGTGTCATCATCAAAGAAGTTAGTGAGGAAAGAACTCTCCATGTCATCCCAGCAATTGATACTCCCCGCCTTGAGTCTTCGATACCAATCGAAGGTGGCCCCGCGAAGCATACCAATGAATGACCAAACAATCAAAGGCTCATTTCCTGAGATCATTCCTAAATGAGACTTGAAGTAAATCAGGTATTGGGTAGGTGATCCCCTTCCGTCAAATGGCGTGAAGTTAATCAAATTGAACTTCGGTGGGTACAGAATTAAGTCCCACTCCCTCGGGCATGGACACGGAATGCCACTCTTTTTGGTTTCTTAGGCGGATATCAAAGCATTGATCTTGCCTTCAAGCTTTTTCATTTTTCCACTTTCACCCTCACTATGCTTGAGATAACCACCTCTAGCAGGATGGGTCGTGTCATCTCCGCTTTGAGTTTTCTTTAGAGGCGGATCAACGATGAGGTTTTCCTCCACTTCTGTATCGCTATCATCCACATCATGAGTGGCATTATGACTAGGTCCAGCTTGTTGACTAGACTCAGGTCGAGCAACTTTCTGTCTCTGCAATTCCCTCACCTGTTGCATGGCTAGCTCCATCTCTGTCTTCATTTCAGCCCTGAGCTCTTCTTTCTGCTTGGAGAGGGCTTCTTGCAATATTTGAGCTAACGTTTCAGGTGTAATAGTGTAAGCCTCTTTAGACTGACCTACACTTGACGCTGTATCATCAGATGCTATGGCTGAGTGAGAGTCGGAGTTCTCATGTCCAGGCGAATCTCCTTCATGCATTCTTTTATAGTCTCTGCATCTCGTAGCCCGTAGTTGTAATCGAGACATTGCCCGTAGTTGTAATCGAGACATTCTCTGTGAAATTCGAGTACTGACTTTTCCTTCGGGAGTAAAGTTAGGATCAGAATCTGTCGTAGCTGTCCCCTTCCCCTTGTTTACCATGTTAATAGTGACTTCAGGGAATTCGTCTCTTTGGATGGTGCTTCTTCTTCTTCGAAAGGGTCTTTGCCTTGGCTCTGATTTTTCCTTTGCTGGCAGGGAAAGCCTCGCGAATACTAAAGCTTTTTGTGGATGGGTGTTCAACTCAGAGCAGGCACATCCTGATAGCAATGTTTTGATCAATTGCGCATATGAGCAAGAACAATTTATTTGGTCAATTGTCCTCTTTCGTGTGTTGCCACCCCCAGTCTGATGACGCGGTTGGTGTGATTTGTCACGGATTGTATTTTCACCCCCAAGTGTAACGTTGCCCCTAACTGGAGGACACATCTTCTTTTGGGGGCGTCGACCATTCGACCTGGGAGACACCTTCAGTTGTTTGGCCTCGCCATGTGAAATCGCAGTTGCTTGAATCACCAATGTTTGGTCATCTTTTGTGACTTTGCGAGTCACATGCTTCATTTTATTCTTTTCGGTAGACTCGCGGACCCCCTAAGGGATGCTCAAATGAGACATGATAGGAACTCTTGAGGTTTGAGATGCCCCAGGTTGCTTGGAGCGCTTCTGACTACCCCCAGTCTGTTGCGGTGCATGGACTGAGTGATCCAAATGCTCCGCTGCTGACGCCTTGTCTTTGATTCCTAGCTTCAGACCAAGGCGACTGAATACCGAGGTAGAGGGATTAGCAGGAGAAGCATGCAGCAGAGGTGGAGGAGAACCCCCTTGGCCGAGACAGTTGGAAGTGTCTCGACCAGAGGCTTTTTGTGAGCGATAGTAGGGACTGTCTCAGCTTCGGCAGTGGCAGTTGTGACTGTCTCGGCTTTGGCCGAGACAGTTGTGACTGCCTTGGTCGAGAACGAGGCCTTGAACTTGTTTCTGTCTTGGACCTTGCGGAGACTTTGGAATCCAAGTCTCGTGGCTTCGAGTTGATCCTTTGGCTGATTTTAATTCTTGTGCCTTGCGGACAATGGCACGTGCACGAGCGGCACGTGCGGGACGCTTTTGGGCGCACTTCTTCTTTAGACTAGGTCCAGTTGTGGCTGTCTCGCTCAAAACTGCCGCACACTGATGGTCTCTCCTGACTGCTGTAACCGTTATTCCTCCTTTTTTAGACACGATTAAATGCCCTCATTTCACACTTAGTGGGCGTATTTCCAGCGTTTAACCGCTCACTAACGTGGCTGAACATCTCTTTCCGTTTGAAAAAGTCAAGCGGGCCCCACAAACATTAATTGGACCCTTTAAGAGCACGTTTCAGGCATATTTAGTGTCTCA
>JBAKGM010051437.1:0-16283 GCA_037177215.1 Asparagus racemosus
GTTTTTAAAATTTCCCCCTCCACAGGTTCAGGTTGACCATTTTTTCGCACCTGGTATTCCTTTTCAACTCCGCCCCCCCCCCCCCCCCCCGCCCACCCCACCACCCCACCCAAACATACCCACACTCGCACACTGAACACCTCCTCCACCGCTCCTCTATCGCCCTTAGCAACTCCTCCTCCAACTCGGTCGCTAGGATCCCTTTTCAATTTGACGGTTATGTTACTGGTAATATCATCGTATATCTTTTCTAGAATACGAAAACTTGTCAGGAGCAATTATAGATTTTTCTATTAATTACACGGCGACACACTTTTTCAGAAAAAGCTATGATCCGCCGTTGCTCCTATGAGCAAGCAAGTTGCTAATTTTTCCTCCTTCTTTTCTAAACTAGTCCATTTGTTATTTACTATGGTTTATGCACGTGGTTAAATAGCATAATCAAGTGTTTTTGTTTTATTTTCTTACCAAAAATTTATTCCTCGGTTCTGTTTTGATGGCTTTTGCTCAATTATGCCTCTAAACTTTAGCATTGCGATTATTTATTTTCTTTAATGTTCAATTAAATGAGCTACACCCAATTTAAATTTTCATGTTGATAATTGAATTGACTGGAAACAAATGTAATCTAAATCCAACTTGAATTATCATGTTATTTGGAACGACATGAAATCAAGCTTGACCTTAGAAAGTATAGTGTTGCAAAAATGAAAAATACTTGAAAAATAGCATTATAAAAAGAAGATGAATAATTAAAGCTAATAAGACAAAATGATTGGTTAAAAGTGGGCTAAAACGACACAAAAGAGAATATGTAGCTTGTTCCTAATGCATGATAGACTTTAAAAAAAATCATAAATTAAAGATTAATTCTAACTCTAGTACACTATTATATGATGAAAGCATCCACTTAGGCATATAAAAGTCTTAAAAATCTCATGAAAATCCCTTCTAAAGATTCCTAATTTACTTTAAAAAATAAACTATTCTATAAAATATCCAGAAAACAGTGTATTTTATTCATTTTGTTTCATTTTTTATTGAGCTGACATCAATCTTTCTCCACATTTATCTTTGTTGATAAAATTAGATTACATTTAGATGCTGAAAAGGGATAGTAAACCTTAAATCGGCAGTTAAATTTATATATCTTAATGAAAGAATATCAAACAACTACTCTTTTCTTTGTTAAGTTTTAAAATTTTAGTTGTTTTTTTGTGAATTTGAATTTTTGATGGTGTGTTTTGTAAACTTTGAAACTTTGAGAGTGTTTCTTGAAAATTTTAATTTTTATAAGTTGGGTGCTTTTAATTTTCATGTTTCATGTGTTGGTGGTAAGTTTTTTGCAACTCTAAAATTTTGAGGGTGTTTTTACAATTATTAAAACTTTGGATTATTTTTTATAAAATTCATACTTTCAGTGATCTGCTAATGATTTCTAGATTTGATATGTGTTGGTTATAGGTTTTGAAATTTTAGAGTTTTTTTTTGTGATTTTTAACTTTTGAAGGAGTTTTTTTACAATTTTTATAGCTTTGAGGTTATTTTTTACATATTTTAAATTTTCAGGTGCCTGATGGTAATCTTTGAATTCATCTTTGTTGTTTGCAAGTTTTGAAATTTTAAAATTGCATGGTTTTTTTATTATTTGAACTTTTGAGGGTGTTTCTACAATTTTTGAAACGTCAAGTGTATTAATTACAAATTTTGAACTCTTCGGAAGATACTGTTAATTTCTAAATTTCATGTTTGTTATTTTAAGTTTTGAAACGACATGATGTTTTGTGTAAATTTATACTTTTGAGGGTATTTTATGCAATTTTTGAAATGTTTTGGGTTATTTTGTAATATTTCATATATTATAGCATGTTAGTTCTTAACCTTAACAAACTAATACCGTGAATCTATTTCATGTATTTTATTAATCTTTTTTTTTTAAATTGTTGAGATGTAGGTAGTTCACATGGGATTATGATAGGAGATGATTATGATTAGGATAGATTAAGATTTAAATGAAATATTCAAAATAGTAAATGATAATATATATCATGGAAAGTTTTTCCCAATCTCATACTTTTAGAGGAGTATATGATATAGTTTATATTCCATAGCAATAAATTATCTTTAGAAAGGTATTAAATGGACACCTTTTGTTATAATGATCGAAATCAAGGAAGTTACACGCATGCAACCCTTCTTGCATTGTATATTGCTCTGTATTAATGCAAATATAATTGAATAACGAAATTCTAAAAGTAAAGACACGAAGTAATATTGTTATTTCAAATGCACATCCACAAAGAAAAATAGCAGATGCACGTGTTGAAAATCACGAGTAGGAAAATCATATACAAGTTCAAGTTTTAAATGCGCATCCTTAAAGAATGTCAAATTTTTTATGAAGATCTTTCACTTCTCTCACTACCCAAACTTGATCCTATAAGTTCTTCCCTCAAACATTAACTATTTCGATGACCAAAACTATCCTCATATTTACCACAAATAGCAATATTTCCCAAACCATGACATATATTTATTGCGAATGACCATTAATCCATCTCTTCATTTTTCTAGAAATTATCTCTTGTGCGAGTCCAACGAGACCTCTATAGACACAAAACGACACATATATCTATACAGAATGCCTAGAAACGTGAGCAAACCGTTTCAAACCTGGCTGTACAAATGAAATGTCTAAATTGTCCCCTAACCCCCTTTCAAAGACTCAGAATACCAGCTCACATATGTGATGTTTAAAGAGAACATGCAGTCCAAAACAACAGCCTAAAAATATCTACATCTCACATATCTAAATAGAATTTCCATAGGCACATCGTCTATTTGGTAACTCAAATACGCTTTAACTCCACAAAAGAATTATATACATGCATTGGCGGAAAATTTTCCTAGAAAATGTTTCTATAAATTTAATATTTTACACCGAACCTTGCGTGTATCATCTACCTACCTACTTATTATGCACCAAGGGCTTACATAAAAATATTTACCGCATATGTTTGCTTTAAGAGTCCAAAAAGACTCGTTGGGCGGCTGAGATTGTCCAACAGTAAACAAATTTGACTGCAGTAAATCTAAAATATGGTCAAGGTCAACAACATTTCAGAGGATGCGTCAACTCGCCCACAAAGTTTTGCCGTGTATAAGCACTCTAATATAAGGTTAATAAGTTAATTATATATATAAATTTAGAACTAAAAGAAGGGTACTTATGTAACTTCAGATAATGAGAAAACCGGCGACGAGGCCCATGGTCACATCCTCATGATAGCGGATCGACCAGTACGGACGACAACACAGCAAACATCAAATCTGTCCACGTCAATATTTATGGAGGAGCTCTTTTTTATATTAGTCCCTTACATCTTAAATATTAGAAGCTACTACCTCAAATCATTAAACTTGATACTAAATCCCTTGAATCCTATTAATTATTTCAAACTAATCATTGTGGTTAGATTAGGAGAGAAAAAGTCTACTGAACTCAACTTTTCCCCGAGACTCCAATTACGTTCCTATGTCTAAGTAATTTCAAACTCAAATCTTCTTCATTTAACAAGTATAATCCAGGATCTGAGTTTCTAATCCCATTAAATTTGTGTCCAAAAAACCATTTCTTTAAATTTATTTAGAATATTGGCTAGAAGACTACTAACTGAAGATAGAAATGCAGGTCACTAAGTGTGAATAACCATTAATGCAGCTTGATATGATAGTTTAGACGAAGTAACCATATGAGATTTTAAGGGGCTAAATAACAATTTCATTGTTGAGGGACTAATCGGACAAATACTGGGAAAAAACCCTGAGCGGAACGATGGTCACCAAGGTGTTTGGTGTTTGAAGGAAACACGTGATCGGGTCCATTTCATATGTGACCACAAATCTTGGCCAAAACTTCCTTAAAATACCCCTTCTTTCTCTCTCTCAAATATTTTTCGCTTCTCTCTCTCTCTCTCTCCCCCCTCTCTCTCGTTCGCTGCTTTCGATTCTCCCCCAAAAAATTCCATCTTTTCTCGTTATTTTCCTCGGTTTTCATCGTATTTTCCTGCTAGATTCCTCCTCGTCTCCTCTCTCGCTCTTCACGCCCTAGCATCGTCTCTGCTCCCTTTCTCTCTCTAAGAGCAGCGGTAAGGGACCCCCTCTCTCTCTCTCCCCCCTCTTTCTCTCTCTAGGATATGTTAATATATTTATTATACTCGCTTGCAGTTGTTTGTGTACATGGTTACGTTAGTTTTGGGGTTTGAATCGTTGGGGAAGTTAGTAATCGGTGCCAATCGCTTGATTTGCTCCACGTGGGGTTTCGTCCCCGTTGATTCGTTTGAATTTGGTGGGGTTCGATGTGAAAGTTCGTTCTTTACGATCAAGAAGTGTTGTGGTCTGAATGTAGATCGAGGTTGCTGGTGTGGTCTTAATGTTTCGTCCGTTGAGTTCGAAGTATTTGGTTATGGAAGTGTCGAGAAATGTTGGGCTTTGATTAATGTGTAATTTCTATTGTTGGATCTGTTAAAATTGCCATATTTAGTGTGTAAGGAGGTGAATTGTTTTGGGTCTTTGGAATCACATTCCGGTGCTGGGTGGTTAGTTAGGAAGGGGGTATTGCCGTGATTTTGTCCTTTGTGGTTGTAGTAGCAAGTGTAGGAGGAGAGATTTCATTCGTGTGTCTCGTCGCAAATTTAGGTTCGGATATGTTGAGGATCATCCCCTTTCCACTCTCTTTTTCTTTAAAATTAGTGTAGTTTATCTCTATGTAGTTGATGGATTTTTGTCTTAGCTCTTTAAGTATTCTACAGTCTCTTCTTTGTCCTTGTTTGTGCTGAGTTTCACCATATTTAGTTGGAAGCTTTTAGTCAATTGCTATGGTTGTTTTTTTTTTGACTCGTGCGTGACAATCAACTCCGTTTGGATGGGCGAAGTGATAGAATGATTGATGATGTTGTTCAACTTTCTAGGAATCTCAAATATCATACGCTGGTGGACTTGTTCATCCTTATAGTTGAGATGTGTAGCAGGCTATCAAATACAATTGATATGGTGTCATTTTCAACAACAAGAGCAAAAACCTTTGTCTCAAGCTCGTGGAAGTTGCAACATGAAGCCCAGTGACATAACATCTACTATATTCTTATTTACTTCACTTAAGTACCTTTGATCCTCATGATTACATTAGCCAAACAGACACACATGTTGGCCTTAGTTGATATGTCCAACCCATCTTGATCAGTTTTACTCTCAATTGAACTACTTAACTTCTCATCCATACCCATTTCTTATCCTATGTCCTGACACATCCATCCCAACAGTCTCATTTCAGCTGTAGTCATTTCTTGACTCTTGTACATGTTTTTTGTTCCCCTTCTTTTTGTTTGGCATAATTGTTCAGACAAATCATAACTTATTTTTGGTCAGTTTCAATGGTATTCTGCATTATACTCCAGAAACACCTTTAATCGTACTATCCCACTTTGATTTTTTCAACCTCATCCTGCTAGATCTTACCATCAATATGAATAATTGATCTGAATTAGCAAAACATATGAAATCACATCTTTCCTATTGCATATGTTCTTGTTCTGGCCAAATATGAAGTCACAATAAGATGTTATTTGGACCCCCATTATGGAAGTTCCTTTTTTTATTATTTAAATATCCTATGTAAACCCCCGTTCATAGCTAGGCCTCTGCCTTCAATAGTTTGCTCTTCTTTTCTTTGGAAGTTATCTCGACCTGATAATCCAATCGTAACTTGTTCTTTCAAAAAATATTTTGAACCTGCAAAAGATATGATCTTCATAAAGAATGAGCTTGCCATTCTGTTTCTAAATTTGACAACTTATAGCAAAACTTCATGGGCTAGCTTAATTGGATATGCTTCATGTTCTTGTCATTAGGCTTCAACTTCTGATACATGAATTGTCATGCAGCCAAATATTATCAGATGTTCAAACATTTCTCTTTTTTTTAATGAATTTGTTGGACATATCCTTATAGCAGATCTATTAAATGGATAGTAAGCAACAGGCATTTCCTTTTCCAAAAGATTCTTTAGTCCAATTTCATGTGTGGAGTCATATGTTCACTTCCGAAGGAAACAATGTGGTACACTCTTCTTATAACATGATCTCTTTGTCATTTGATGAGAAGTACTGCCTTTCTTCTATGTGGGTATTTGGTGAATCTAGGAAACAACAAACGTATTAGAAAGAAAATATAAGCCCAAATATTTTTCTATAGAAGCATGGAAATAAACTAGACGGAGAAAATTTTGAAAAGAGAACTAGGAGAAGGCCATTTCATCTTCATCTGCAATAATTACATTTCAGGTTAAAGATCGGTGCATTACATAGACATGCGGACATTTTTAGATGAGATCCAAGTTAGTATGCACCAGAAAAGAGAAAAAGGTATTGAGTTAAACTTAAAGAGGGCAGAAAATGAAGCTACACAGACATACCTGACCCAGCTCCTGGGTCCTATTATTTTTTCGTGTTATACCCTTCCTACTCAAATTGTAAGAGAAGGTGACTGAAACACCTCAGATTGATTTCTCTATTAGATATTTGGTTATATATGCAAATTTACTGTACCTGTACAGTTCAGTTATGATGAAGTTCACCATAAGGATACGAATCCTGGGATGACATTAATCATCTCCATGTTGTATGCCACATATAACAACATGAAGGGGACATGTAAAGCATGTGGCAAGGCAAACTCTACTAAAAAAAAAAACCGACGTGCATGTCCGGCATGGCACAAAGTAATGACATAGATGTCCATGCTACTTTGTTTTTATCTTGTGTCCACTTAGCAGTAGGAGCTACATTAGCATGTTGCACTGCTTTCCTCATGACATGGTGATATTTGACTAAGAGTTGAATGATTATCATAAGTTTTAGCAACGGTATCACTAACTGCCAGGATACATGGCATTGTTCATGTTTTGATGATCCAATACACATACCATATGTCTATTTATTTGAAGCAAGATTGTCAAAATCATTTTTGATAAACCTTCTAAATTTGCGAATATTTTATGACCATGTCAGGAGGATGCACATTCCATATGATAGTTTAATGTTTCTTTGAATACATCTGATCTGCCCTTCATATGTTCTTGTATTCAATGTTTCATCTGCCCTTAATCAATATCTTTATAGTCAGCTGACTGTTTCCTTGAATACATTTCATTTGGTTTCATAAGTTGCTGCACAGGTGAAGGGACTGCAGAGTTATCTCTGTAACAGTGAAATGTAAAATGTGGTTTGCTTTACTTTTAATGCTGCTATGTCGACCATAAAACTTTAATATCATTTTTATCTGACAAAGAGTTGTCCTATTCCATATATTTTGAACACGATTTTTATGATTTCACATAGGCTAAGTGGAAAGTTCTAGTTTTAGGATGAATGCATTTTTTTACTTACTGCAGCATTTTAAGTAATCATTTACTGAAAGGGATGCTCAGCCCACCCAAAACCACAATTAACATGCCTCCCATAGGGGACACACCCGAAAGAGGATTGGGAGCGGAAAGCAAAAGTCTATGTTGCAAAAGAGTCGATTTATATAACTTGCTTTTGATTGGTTTCTATATCGCTGCATCTGAGCTGCCTAAATAACAAAGGTTATTTTCCCCCTTTCATATCTGTCCTTTCAGATGAACTTAATTGAAGAAAATTACAAAGAAGAATTTCTCAATCATAATGAGAAGTTTAGTGCAGAGACTTCTGATCAATCACTCTGTCCTGACTCCCCAAGTACAGATGGTATCTCCGGGGAGCCTTCAGTTACTCCTCGTATAGGAGCTCAGTACCAGGTTGTAATTCCATCTCTTCTATCAGAAACAGAGCGTCTTCAGCTGCAGAACACCTCAACTGACAAGGTTGATAGGATCGATTCTAAATTCCATGCCGGGAAAGAGTTAGCTGTTCCAGTTTTTTGGTTTAACCATGTGTCTGGAATTTCATTTGATTATTTAAGCAATCCTCATACTGTGCCTCAAACTGTTACATGCAAAGTTGAAGTTCCAGATGGTCAATTAGAACATGGCAAACAATTTGCTTGCCTGTCAAACTTGGAATGCAGCACTTCAGGGAAAACCAAAGGCTACATTCCATTGCCTGAGTCACCAAAAGCCCCATGGAGCGATTCTGAATCACAGATTTTTCTCCTTGGTCTCTACATTTTTGGGAAAAATCTTGTTCTGGTACAAAGATTTGTTGAGAGTAAAGCTATGGGGGATGTGCTATCCTTTTATTATGGGAAGTTCTATAGATCCGACGCCCAACGTAGATGGGTGGAGTGTAGAAAGACCAAAAGCAGAAAGTGCATTCTCGGGCATCGTATCTTTACAGGTTGGAGACAACAGGAACTATTATCACGCTTGCTTTCTAGCAGATCAAAGGAAGTCCAGGACACATTGGTTGAGGTTATTCTTTTCCTAATCACGCATGTTTACTCTTTCTCTATTTTCATTTATAGCCTATCTAGCAGATCAAAGAAAGTTGTTTCTATTAACATTCAAGGATTGTGTCTCACAGTAATTTTTAATTATCATTTGGCATGCAGCATATAACTTTGGCTGTAGATGACAGAGATGAACTTATGTCAGTACTTGAAACTTAACACACTAAATTCATGGTAGATGACACCAGGAAGTCAAAAATGTGTCCAAGCTTCACAGATAGACAATTATAGGCATGTTTAGATAGATGTCCTGCGTATATCAATGGCCTTTTGTATAGCTAATCAATATGTTAATATTTTCTGTTTAGGGATCTCTAACTATTCTTTTTCACTTGTTGCATGCTCATACGATATGGCCGGCGTCATTTAACACCATCTTTTTATGCACTACGCTTCTATACTTGATGCCATCAGTTTTCTTTTTTTCTTCATGTATATATGAGCTTAATCTTGTCACTCTCAACCAGCAGGTTTGGTGCCTACTATGCAAGTAATATAACCTTCTGTTTCACTGGACTAGCGTTCCAAGATAAGTTTCCCTGGACTAGTTGAGAAAATCTTAGTCTGAAAGTTCTGATAATATTTGGATAGCGAGGACATAAAAAAGTATAAAATGATAATGCGGATGGATGGTGTGATTCATTGTAAAATCGATACCCTCTGTGGGTAGGCTGCAATCAACATCCTATCCACAAGATTTGACACCCAGCTCTTTTTATGTCACCTGTAAGATCTACACTCTTGGTGTCCTGTGAACCAAGTTATGTACCAGATAGTGTCGGAATAGACATCTCTAACTAGGGAAGAAATATAGGGATTACCACCTGCCTTTGTTCGTATTTGAATGTTGCTCAAGCAACCATTTCTGGATCATTCACTCATCAAGCTTAACAATATTGACGGCCCAGATTTGCATAGGTTGGTGTGCCGGTAGTGATATAGGATTAACTAGGGACAACACGAATTCACTGTTCACGAATTGAACTCAGGCATGGCTGTTTTAACCATCTTTTCCATCATATAGCGTGAAATTAGCAATTCTTTTACCTCATCATTTCTAATTGCACAAATTTGTTATCCACCTATTAATTAGCAAACCTGCACGAACACAACTATTTTCTCTTTTTAATAGCTATCTTAAGTTTTATGTTAACTAAATGACTCCATTCTTGTTCATCACACATATCTTTTCTCGATATCAGTTGTTAATTCTTTTGGCAGGTCACCAAGGCTTTCACCGAGGGAACAGCTTCTCTAGAGGAATTTATTTTCAGCCTCAAAGCAATAGTTGGTGCTGAAGCTCTTGTACACGCTGTAGGAATCGGTAAAGGCAAGCAAGACCTCACCGGCATTGTACTGGATCATGTTAGACCAAATCCAGCTGTCTCTGCTCGTCCTGAAATCCCTGTAGGCAAAGATTGTTCCTCTCTTACATCAGGAGAAATCATCAAGTTTCTGACTGGAGATTTCAGGTTAAGCAAAGCCAAGGCCAATGATCTTTTCTGGGAAGCTGTTTGGCCTCGTTTGCTTGCTAGAGGTTGGCACTCTGAGCAGCCGAAAGATCTCAGTGTTCTTACTTCAAAAAACGCTTTGGTATTTCTCATCCCTGGCATTAAGAAGTTCTCTAGGAAAAAACTAACGAAGGGCAATCACTATTTCGATTCGGTCAGCGACGTACTTAACAAAGTGGCATCAGATCCAAGGCTTCTTGAGTTGGAAGCTGAAGAAGGCAAGGAAAGCAATGGAGTCAATGAGAGTGGTGCTGATACTAAGGTGGTCCAAAATGGTCGATCTGATCGTCAGCAGTCTTGCTATCTCCGCCCTAAACTCCCTGATAATTGCCACTCAGACTTTATGAAATTTACTGTTGTTGATACGAGCTTGGGTCAAGGGGGAACACCGTCAAAGGTGAGAGAATTACGAAGTTTACCAGCTGATGCTGCCTTTAATTACCGTTCTAGTCATCAAGGAGTAACTAATAGTGATAGCTCCACTGATCAATCAAGCTTAGGTGATTCATCTTTAAACAGCTCAGGCGAATCTGATCAAATACCTTTAGTTGCTGATTCAAAGTTAAAGCTGCCCAAAAATGAGCATGGTCTTGAAGGCCAATCTTGTGAACTTTTCATTGATAAGTCGTCTATCAAAGACAAAAAATATCAGCTCAGTCGAAAACTAAAATCTGGGGAGCAAAATTCTTCAGCTCCTGGGCCAAAGCGACGGAGGTTAACTTCATGTAAGTCAGCTGGAGCTTGTTCTAGCTCTAGTTATGTACCAAGACACAACCAGTTGAATAACGAAGAGGAACATATTCAGCTTGAATCAGTTGAAAGTAATAAATCAACTGCTACAGAAGATGGAACATCTCAGGGAGAAAGCAATGGAGCTGGTCCCTCTAATGGAAAGTCTCAGCAACGAACTTTTATCGATTTAAACCTGGATCCTCAGGATTTAGATTCTGAAGGACCTTTAGACATGGAGGTTGAAGGCAATGAAGATGAGTTAAAGCCGGAGGAAACTATTGAACAAAAGCAAGAAAGACGGGATCCTCATGCAAATGAAGCAAATGCTATAAATGGCCAAAGACACAGTGAGGATGAGTTGAAGCCAAGCGCAACTTTCGAAGCAAAGCAAGATACTGAAGATCCTCAGGCAATTGAAGCAAATGCTGCACATGGCCAGCAAAATGAAATGTTTGAAGCGAAGCAAGAAACTGAAGATACCCAGGCTAGTGAAGCAAATGCTATAAATGGCAGGAGACACGGTACTAGAAACAGGCCACCCACAACTAGGGCACTAGAAGCTGTTGCATGTGGATTCCTTAGTGTGAGGAAGGAGAAGAGCTCGAAGCCCTCTCGGTCTGGGAATTTGACAGCCAGGTCCTCTCGTAGGGCTCGCAAGAATCTTGGAGCTAACCCTAATCCTAGCCCTAGCTCTAGCACTAGCACTAGCTCTAGGGCTCCAAGTATTGGAATAGAGGAGGGGTATTCTCAAACCACAAACTTATTCGACAATTCCCTTGTCAAAACCGAGAGGAAAGAGTCTCACGAACTGCTCGGGGTACTCTAGTAGTCAGGAGGATTCCAATCTTCTTCCTTCACAAAGGTTTGAAGATTCATCGATGTCATTTCGGGGGGAATGTAACAGTTGTTTAATTTGAGGAATCTGGAGGTTCATCGGGTGGTTCGAAATGACGAGGAACGACTATTTGACTCAATAAATTGCATGCTGAGCTTGCAAACTGTGGATATCAGGGAACTGTATCAGCTTTTGTCAATTTCCATTCATAGTTGACTGTGGTAATGTTCTCTTCTATTTTCATTTTATTGAGATATCAATCCATGTAAGAATTTTCATATATAGCAGTATGCAGCAAAACTTATGCTGATGGTCATCAAACAGTTTAATCTGAGGTGAGTCGCTGAGTTTGTCTCAGACCTTGGAGGTTTATATTTATACTTTTATCCTGCCTTAGTTCTATTTATGCAGTCATTTGTGCATCTGGGTTTGGGAAGTTGACCCATTATTTGGTCCACAGCCGAAGCAGATGGGCTTTCATTTGGGTTGGACTTGATGTAGAGTTGTTGACAGCAAAGTTGACAAGTCAACAATGGTTTGGTGATGTTGGAGCCCAGGTATACCTAATTAAGTTGAGCATATCCCATTTTTGTTGGAAGTTACCTCTTTGCCTAATTGTGAAGGAACTTATCTCTGATTGACCATGTATAAACTCTCCTCATGTGAGATTGAGAGGATGAATCATTTCATTTGTAACATGTGGGAATTCAATATTGAAATAAATGATTGCCAGTTTGAAAACATGCAAAAATAATTTCTGAGTTTATGAGTTGTTTTACCTTTCATGGATTTATTTTTTTCCCAACCAGGAAAGTATCAAATGGACTAGTTATAGACTGTGATTAGAGTGACATGAATTGTACTCTTCACGAAACAAATTTAGATATTTATCTCCACTTTTATTTTCTAGTAATTTTCTAAAATCATAATAGTTTGTTTTAATTTGTTTAGGATAAAATCTCCGCTATATCTTTTATGAATTATTAGTATTTTCATAATTATAACCAATATGTCTACTAATCGATAAACATTTATGTTAAAGAGAGGGGGTCTCAATCCAGAGAGAGAGAGAGAGGAGAAAGACAAAGGATATCAACTTTTATCTGCATCAATTATTATCATGAAAACACAAGATGCAACTAACTAGCTAGCTAGCATCACCATCCAAGACACCACTACCTTATCTAAAGAGCATCCCAGTTGCAGTCAAGCAAGTATCCGGTGGACCTGGTTCATTACACCTCGTATTCACACGTGATCTCCCCACATGGACTTATGATCCATCAAGTCCCCTTGCCCTTCCTGCTGCTGCTGCTGCTGCTGCTGGAGTTGCTGCAGCCCCTGAATCCTATTCTCCCCCATCATCACCATCATCATCCTTTCATCGAACTGTCGCTGCTGCTGATGCTGAGGATGTGGCAAGCTTACCCCTCTCCCCCCTCCCAACCCCAAGAAATCCACAGTCATCACGTTGCTACTGCTGCTGCTGCTACTTCTGTTCATCATCTCTTGTTGTTCATGCAAGCTCTTCATCAGTCTCCCTTGCATCATCATCTCATCACCAAATACCCCTTCCGGAAACTGGGGGTATGCCCTCATGTCGGGACCCACCATGCTACCTCCTCCACCGCCTCCGGCGGTGGCTCCTATCTGCGCAGCCTTCTGCAGCAGGGCGGTGGCGGACATGTTTGCCGCTGAGATGACCCTGCCGCCGCTGTTCATGCTGGCGTCGAAGGCGGTGGAGGACGAGAAGAGGGGGGCGGAGGAGGAGGAGGGGGAGGGGAGGGGGAGGGGGAGGGGGTGCTTGAAGTCGGTGATGGGGATCGTCATGAGGTCGGCGAGGGTGTTGGTGTTGGTGGTGGTGGTGGTGGGGGGGGAGTTGGTGGTGGTGTTGGCTTCGTCGGCCAGGGCGTCGCAGAAAGCTCTGTGGGTGATGAAGCTGTCCCTCCTGCATGCATGCATGCATGACAAAAAGATGGTTAATGTGCGTGTTACATTTAGTGTTTCTTTGCGCGCATTCGTGCTTAGCATGGAAATTTGATTTTCTTTTTATTTATTTTCTTCGGATACCATTTTTGTTCTGTCAATAAACTTTAAGTTCTTGAAAAGATAATTAATGTTTTTTAAAGAGCAAAATAACATTGAAAGTAATATTTAATCCCCAAATTCAATTTCCCGTTTTGGATTTTTAAAAACGGATTTGGATTTAGATTAACTTAAACTGAAGCTATAAATGGAAACAACAACAACAACAAAACCTTTCCGAATATTTGTGGTCGGCTACATGAATCCTATTTTTCCATTCCTTTCTATTGTGGGTCATCTCCTCTGTTAAGTTGAATCATTATCATATCCTTCTTAATTGCTCACAACCAAGTTCTTTTATATATACCTCTAGATTTCTATTATCCCCATTAAATATAATCTCATCAATTTTCCTAAATTGTGCATTAAGAGGTCTCCGTTGTATGTGAGTTGCTCACAACCAAGTTCTTTTATATATACCTCTAGATTTCTATTATCCCCATTAAATATAATCTTATCAATTTTCCTAAATTGTGCATTAAGATGTCTCCGTTGTATGTGACCAAACAATCTTAGTCGAATCTCCCTCTTTTTATTCTCAATAAAAGCAACTTCTAATTTACTACGTATGTACTCATTTCTTATCCTATCTTTTAGTATATACCCAAAAGGCCATCGTAACATTCTCATTTCTGCTACATTTTTTTTTTTTTTTTTGCACGTGTTATTTTTTGATTGCCCAACAATATTCCTATCCATAAAACATTGTTGGTATTTTAACCGTCATATAGAATTTTTCCTACAGTCTTATAGGTATTCTATGATCACATAAGACTCCCGAAGTGCTCCTTTATATTAATCATTCTGATTTGATTCGATGTACAATCATCCTCAATCTCACTGCCGCGATGAAAAGTTAACTGAAATATTTCCCCTCAAATCAAATGCTAAGCCAGTTATACAGACTAATTTGAAATGACTGGTAGGAATTGGGCGAGTAAACTAACAATTTTAATGATTTGAGGGCTAATCTCAAATTATTAAAGATTTAGAGCAATCTGAGATCTAAATTATCTATAAAACTTAATCTAATTGTTAGGGTCCGAACCTGGAGAAAATAGTCCCACAATCACACTTGTACTCCCGCGTCCCACAAGTCTTAACGTGCGCTTTCCAATCCGACTGGACCGCGTACTTCTTCGAACACTTCTCGCACTTCCACTTCTTCTCTCCGTGCTTCCGGCAAAAATGCTTCTTGATTCCGGTCAAGTCCCCGAGGGCCCGGGCCGGGTTGTGGTGCACGCAACCCGGCTCCGGGCAGATGTAGACCCGTTTCCGGACTTCGGAGGTTGCCCGCTGCCGGAGCTTCCACGGGAGGTTGTGGCCTCGGCGGTGGAGTTGGAGGTTTTGGTCGCGCTGGAAGCCTTTGTTGCAGATTTCGCAGACGAAGCGGTTGGTTGCCATTAGGGTTGTAGGGGAGAGGGCGATCACTTCTGCCGTGGGATCTGCAGCGGAGAAGTAAATCGGTTGAGACGGTTTGGTCATGTATGACAGAGATTATGAACTAATCTAAACATATATTAATAAAACAAGGTAGAAGAATCAGATAGAAACCTAAGAGAACTTGGTCGGAGTAATCAAGAAAAATACTATAACCATGAAGAAAATTAATGGGAAGAATTAAACCTGTGTAGCGGACCTCAAAATTTTTGGATCAAAGATTTTTGTTATTGAAGGTTCTGTTTGATTTTGGATACTATACATGTCTTTAAATCCATAAGTTCGGTATAATAGATCTCTAATCATGAGACTTTTTTTTTAGTAAATTCTAAGAAATCCCATAAAAATAAGACAGAAATCATACGTTTATCTTTTTATGGACTTATTATATAGGAAACTATAATATTAATTTGTATATAAATACATAATATTAATATATTCAATTTAATTATAATAAGAAAATATTTTCCTGAAAATTACAAAAAAAAAAATGATTATATGGTTGTATTGTGGACTTTCTTGTCTTTGAATGTTGTCAAGTGCACTAATTCTCAATCCTGACAAAGAACTTTCTCTTAATCTAATGCAACTTGCTTAAAACCAAATTAATTAAGAAGCAAATTAACAAGCTGATCATAGCAACACTTTGTTCTTTAATGATTGCTATCATATTATGTAAACACTAATTGACCCTCCAACCGCTTCAAGAAACAAACCAAATCATCCTCATAACCTCATCCTCTCCAACTTAACACAAAATTATTACACTAACCAACAGTCTACTAAACATTAAAATTTATACTTGTAACACATGAAATTAAAAAATTTTAAAAAAATTTACCCGGCGTCCCGGGGAGGTTGCGTTTCTTCTTAACTGGCGGTGGCGGCGGCGGCCGAGAGGTCGCCGGCGGCGGCCCGTGAAGCTGCTGGACTTCATGATCAACTCCTCCCCCAGTGTTGTTCTCAGAGGAGAAGCTCTCACCATCTCCTGTTATGTTTGACATTTTTTTTTCCTCTCTCTTTTTCTGTTGATAATAATTATGGCTTCACTCTTTGTATTATCTCTCCTTGATTCTTATTTGCCTACTTTGTTGTGATTTTGGAAAGAGGGGAAGGGTTTGGGATGGGAGTGTGTTCTCTTTTATGGAGTGAGGGGAGGGTATTCATGTAATTATGTAATGCATAGGTTATAT
>JBAKGM010051455.1:0-16278 GCA_037177215.1 Asparagus racemosus
TTAGCACAAACACATCAAGAATATCTATTTTGAGTAGTCCAAATATAATGCATAATTAATACCTATATGAGAAGGCGGCGCTAGGTGGGCCTCCTGAAGACGACCTGATCCTGGGGTGGTAGACCGTGATCAATCACGCGATCCATCAAAGAACCTTGAATTCTCCATTTGTCAAATTGAACTATGAGATGCAAAACAAGAAATATGTACATGCTAATAATATTAATATTTTATTGCAATAAAAAATTTAAATAAACTTTTTAAAGAATACTTCGTCTTTTAGTTCATGTACCTTCTACAACTTGCTCTTTATGTTTTGCACGAGATCGTGTTTGTATTATTCTGGCTATATGTAACATTGTCTGCTTTTGCCTACTTGTCGTTGACTTTGTTTTCACATTTGATCCAGAGTCTCTATCTGTAATCATAATTGGAATGTCGGCCTGAGTCTCTGAATCAGTCATATCAAGCATGACATTCTGAGGGTAGGAGAAGTTTTGCTAAATATCATCAGAAGAACTAATTGGTTCATTAATGTCCTCATCAATATTTTCATTATTATTAGGAAGGATGACAGATCTTGGCTCCTTATTGTAGGCATTGAAAAATGCTTGTAAGTATCTGAAGGTGACTCGTGACGGTGGGTTGATAATCGACAACCCATCCAACGATGCAACTAAGAACCGCTGAAGATGTAGGCACGCCGCAAAACGCACAAAGCTAGTCGACGAGCGCATTAAGTGAATCGGCAAGGCATAGAAGTCAGTGAAGCGACAAATCGTGGAATAAATCTAACGACGAAGCTTCAGATCAGCAAGTTTTGACAAGGCGAGTCAACTGGACTCGAATGTCGACGAGACTGAATTAACCAGATTCAAACATTGACAAAACAATCAATCAAACTCAGGAATCGACGTGACCGAAAGGAATCGGACTCGGAAAATGTCAGATGAAAAGCCAAATGAGTGCATCGGCCAAGTCGAGGCACCATTTGGTGCCTCGGTCATAGGGAGCCCTGACCCCCACCTATAAATAGGCTAGGGGGTCTCCGTTATAGGGGTTGGAAAATTTTTAGTCTGAGCCTAGACTTGTGAGAGCCTTTTTGCACAGATCTGAGCATTCGTAAAGAAGAAAAGTCAGATCTAAATCTCGTGCACGTGAATAACTCGCCACAACTCAGATCTACGCATCAAGGAGAGGAGTTGAAGCTAATCAAATTCAGATCTATCAGATCCACCCTCTAGATTAAGCTTCGTATGAATCTCAGGGTTAGTGCGTGACTTCCTTTGTCGATTTCACCCACTCCGACGATCATATCCTTCGTGAGTTGATCCCCGTTGGTGATTATTTCCTTTGCGAGATAATCACTATAGATCTATAGATCTAGCATCCAGATCTGATCACGCGGCGGTCCACGGACGGAACAGAGTCCTCGGCACAGGCCAAGATCCCACTCAAGCGAGGATCTAATAAATGGATTCCGTGTTTGTTCGTTAATGGAGATAAAGTTGTAATCTTTTTGTGATTTTCATTGTAAGCCTTATAAAAAGGCGATCTTTTTTCTGAATCTCGTTGTAAGTGATCGAAGTTTGTAATGAATTCACTGCAATAGAAATCACCGCAACTTTCTCCGCGAACAAGCTGGCGACCACAATGGGAGCCAACGGTCTCAGATATGAGGTCGTCGTGTCACATCCACGAATCCCGATCCCGGTCGAGGAAGAGGTCGAATACAAATTCGACCAACAAAAGTTTGAGGAATACCTCTCCTCCTCCAGATCCGCATCTCCCTGCAAGTCCAAGAGGGTCTCCACTGTTAGGAAGATCCGGCGGGCCTCAGACATTGAGTCCCAGGAGGACGATTCCAACCCCGCTGCAGCCAAAGTCATAGGTAGCGGTAAAATTCCCTCGGCACCCGCAACCCAACTTCCCTCAATGCCTGAGATGACAGCCGATGGCGTGCCCGCACTCTTCAAGCGAGTACGGCAGTGACGATGATAGAGCATGGCGCGTAAATTCGCTAAGGCAATGCAATCAACGGACGAGATCCGCTACGAGGCGGATCTAAGATCTAGATTAACTCAGAGGCTTCAGCCTCAGCTGATCGATGGCCCCATCAAGCTGTCAATAAACGAATGGGTTCGCATCAAACGGAAGCGTTCAACACTTCAGAAGTGCATCCGGAAGCGTCGCGTACTCCATGCACAGGCGCGAGCTTTGGTGCAACAAGCCCGCTAGTTGAAGAAGGAAGAGGTGGCCACGAAACCGCCGACAATCTGCCAAGCCTAGAGGCCCAAGTCCGCCGGCACTCCAACTCTGGCGATTACGGCGCCAAAGCTAAAGTTTGCATGCGCTCCAACTCCAGCCGCCTCGGCACCTAAGCCGAAGTCTGCTGACACTACAACTCCAGCTGCCTAAGCCGAAGTCTACTGGCACTACAACTCTAGTTGCCCCGGCGCCGATGCCAAAGTCTATCGGCACCCCAACTTCAATCACCCCGGCACGGAGTCCATCTACGGTGTCTACTTCCAAGCTTCTATTACAGGTGATTCCTACTGTAGCTGGCAAGCCAACAATCACGGAGCGGCTCAGCCTGTTGCAAGACGATCGAGGCAAAATTCTGATCAAGGAATGCCTAGGTCCGTTGAGGAAATCACGGGTTACTCCTGATGCAAGAGGTCGCACCCACCTCGATGAAGGCAAGAAGACCTCTACAGCGCCACATACTGGAGTGAGAATCGAAGTCCGAGAGTTCTCCGAGACTTCACGCCCCCACAGGCGAAGGTCGAGGCGAGTCACTTTCGGTAACTTTGATAAAGCAGTTCGTCCTCAGAAGGAGATGTTTTCTTCTGATGATGACGACATCATACCTGAGAAGTCATGCCAACACATGATGGGTTGCTCTAGTATTCATGCCGATGAGTTGTACTATCGTGCTGGGGGTGCGAAAAAGTCCAGAAGAAGAGTTCTCTCTAGAAACTTGCACAGTGCCTCTGCTCCACGTTGATCAAGGCGTTGTTATCGGAGTGTAGCTGCAGCAAAACGACTCCAGAAAGGGTGTCAGTCTTTGACAGACTTGGTGTCGGACTACCGAAGCCTAGGTCAATACGTTTTTGCAGGAGAAGATCGGTGGCTCAAAGCAACGAACTGCCAAGAGTCACCAATAACATGACGAGCAGAGGGATGTCAACTGGTGCCAGTCCCCAGCCATATGACCGGATAACTCGGTTGGGCACCGGCACAATTTGACGTTCCAACTACGACAAAATCCTGAAGGGGTTGTCGTCAGACGATAAAGTGTTAGATGCTAGCTCCGCACTGGCTTCGGATAACACAGTTTGCATTGAGGGATAGCCCCGGAAAGTTCTCATGATCAATGCCGAGCAAGTGGCCAAAATGCTTGAAGAGGCGATGGCCAAGAAGTAGATGCCAGAAATGCATGACCAACAGATCCAAGCATTGACAAACCGTCAGGGTGAAACCATTCGTCGCAACAATGTCAATCAAATAGACATCGACACAGACCAAGAGGAAGATCACGACACCGAACATCCCCCTGAATAACAAAATGCTAGGGGTAGTCACAAGAACGCCAGTGGCAACACCATCACCCCAGAAAATGAAAAAAATAAAGGATCTCGAGAGTAAGACCAACACCCTGATCTCTGTGCAAGAAGTGAAGAAGACCGGAATACCATGTCCATATCCTAGAGAGTAGGAGTCGATCCCATATCCGTCGAAGTTCAGCTTGATTAACTTCACGCCGTTCGACGGAAAGGGGTCCCCCACCCAGCACTTGATCTACTTCAAATCCCACTTAGGGATAATTGCTGGAAACGAACCCTTGACAGTTCGGTCATTTGTTAGCACCCTTTGGGGGGCTGCCTTTGATTGGTACTGCCGTCTCAAACTGGGGAGCGTTACCATCTAGGGTGACATGGAATCTATATTCCTTGCGAACTTCTTTGACGATGACACAGAGATATCCATCGAGACATTGTTGGATGAAGCAGAAAGACGGAGAAATTGTGGACAGCTGCGTCAAATGGTTCCGGAACAAAGCGATGAACTACCAGGATCTACCAAGGAGTTCATCCTCTAGACCCGCCACAACAACCTGTTGTTGGATGTGCTTGAAGCGATGGGAACAGCGCCCTCCACTACATGGAAGGATCTGAAGGTGCGCAGGGAGCAAGCTGAGCGGTTCCTCAAGAGGAAGAAGGTGGAAAGAGGCTAGCCGGTGGTAGAAGCTCCCAAACACAATTTCATCCCACGCAACAAAGGCAAAGAGCAGTCAAGAACGGCGGTCGCAAACCAAACGTTCCAACTGCAATCCCAGCAACACCCACAACCTCGAGCGCCACAATAGTCATAGTCGCAATGGTAACAAGGGCCGCAGAAGCAGAAGGCCTTAGAACCGAGATTCCTAAAGACCTATTCCTTCAAGGAGGATGAAATTACTGGTCTTTTCAAGTATCTTGTGGAGAATAACAAGATCAAGCTCCCTCCGATCCAAAATCAAGAGGAAGCAAAGACGACCAATGATCTGAGGTACTATGCCTACCACAGGGCAGTTCACTACCCCACCAAGTCGTGCTACGGCCTTAAGGATAAAATCCATGCCTTAATCGATGTGGGAGTCATCACGCTGAAGCCATCCAAAGAAAAGAAGGTTGGGGCGAACGCTGTATCCATCAGCTTTGGATCGGTACCTTTGACTTAGTTTGAACCCGAGCCTGTGGTGAAAGTCGCGATGAAGACGGTGAATGACGATCCTCATAGACAATGCCAAAAAGGGCTTGTGCCACATACAACCCTAAATGGCAAAGTTCTATGGTCCACCCGGACTTACTTGAAGATGATCAATGGGCAGCCTCTTCATCCAAGAAGAAATCCAAGGGGAAGGGGAAACTATGCCATGCCACTTCAGCAATCTTAGAGGAGGACAATGAGCGGATGGTAACGTTCTAGCTCTCTGAAGAGCAGCCTAATGCCTTTGCCACTAGGAGTGGGCACGAGTACAGTTACAAGTACCCTGAGGCTCTTGACCCGAACGCCAAGACGCTAAGGGAGATGGGGGTGGCAATGAATCCCCTACACGTGCTGAAAAGGCACAATAGCAGGTGGCTGCCAAAGAGGATGCGGTCAAAATGAAGGAGAAGCAACCTCAGGAGGTTCAACTCCTGAAGCAGTCTCGATTCAATCGCCCGATGGAAGAGACAAATGGGGAAGTTCGACCTCCCCGTATCACTTTGATGTGATGGCCCAATTGGCTAACATCCCGGTGGGGATCACGCTCTATGAGTTGTTGCGGTTATCAAAGGAGACGCGGGAAGCCTTACAAGAAGCCTTGGATCACTCTGAGGTCTTCCTTACTCAGATTAAGCTAGCTCCTGAAGAGCCAGAGTCGTCAGCAGCCCAACAGTGCAATCTAGCTGCCAAGCACCTCCTCTGCATCACCTTTACCAAGGAAGACATGCAGACGAAGAACTCACAACATGATAGGCCACTTTATTTCACTAGGTACATTAGCTCCAGTGAAGTTAACTAGATCTAAGTTGATCCGGGTTTCGCTGTGAGTATCATGCCCTTGCACCTCATGTACAGCCTCGGGAGTCCTGCCAGTAAGCTGGCACCAACAGGCACAGTGATCTACGGATTTAACACTAGCGGGTCTCGGCCGCTTGGTAAGATCTGAGTGAAGTGCCAGATGGGAGATCTAAAGTCTGAAATCACATGTTATGTGATTGACGCAGAGACTTCCTATAACTTATTGTTGGGTCGACATTGGATCCATAATAACGTTATATTTCCCTCTACTCTTCATCAGTGTCTCACATATGTGGACATGAATAATGAAGTCAAGACGGTGGCCGCGGACAAATAACCATTTAAGGGGATGGAGAATTACTTTACTAATTCCCTCCTCTACGGTGATAAGTTTGATACTGAATCATCAGCCCAAGGCACAGACACCGGCGAGGAAGCTGATACCGAAGCTGGGCTTGATTACGATGGTGGTTTTATTTTAAATGATATTGTACCCGTTGTAATCAATCTTGACGATGAAGAATCGTTGGATAATGATTGTAATTGGCAACTTGCCGATAAAGTAATAAAAGATGATTTAGAGTACTCGTTGTCTGTTGCCGATGTAATGACAGGATTACACAATGACCCTGAGTTGCACCTACCAACTCAGTCGTCGTGTATAACACAGAAGCTATTCCAAGACTCTTTTTAGACAATGCTCGTCATCCCAGGTAGAACGAGTAATGAAAAAGACTTGGTCTACGGAAAAGGAGATGCGATTTCAACACTGAACCACTTCTTGGGGGAAAACGTCAATGACAACGGGCCTGGACTTCATCTATTCAGATATAGTCCAGAAACGCTGGACCTCATGAAGAAGTGGGGGTATGACTTTGCGCAAGAGGGAGGTTTTTATTTCAGACGAGGTCCTCAACTTCTACCCAGAGGTGTGCATATCCCGAAAGGGAAATCTAACAATTATTATGCATTTAGGAGAGGACTGAGATATGTATCCTCCTCGGAAGACGAATGCTCTTGGTTGATAGACGACCAATCGCCCGAGGCAGAAGATGGATATTCATCTGACTCATCTACTTGGGATTCTGACGTCAGCCTTGGCGAAGCCTTCAAGGCTCTGATGTCAAATATGGCTACAGCCGACCCCACCACAATGGAGGGCGGCGAGGAGATGCCAACATGGAAAGACCCGTGGTTTCATCACCTCAACATGCAATATGGAGATCGATTCAAGCAAAGAGAACCCCCCACTGAAGACATAGTCATCCAAGTCAGTATGGGTGACAAAGCTAATCCAAAGCCTATCTTCATGAGTGGTAGTCTTCTCCCAGATGAAAAGGAGGAATTGATCACTCTTGTTAGGGAATATATCGACGTGTTCACTTGAAACTACAAAGATATGCTGGGGCTCTACCCAAATGTGGCAACTCACCGCCTCAATATCAAGCCAGATGCCAAACCTGTCAAGCAACAACAAAGATGGTTTCGTCCGCAAATCATGGAGGCGATTGTAGCAGAAGTGAAAAGACTCATCGAGTCAGGCTTCATCATAGAATTACAGCATCCAGATTGGGTGGCAAATATTGTCCCGGTTTTGAAGAAGAATGGGACAATCAGGATCTGTGTCGAATATAGAGACCTGAACACCGCATGCCCAAAGGACGACTTCCCTCTCCTGATCACTGATGTCATCATCGATAACACGTGTGGATTTGAGAGAATATCCTTCATGGACGACTTTTCGGGTTATAATCAAATCAAGATGCACCCGGACAATGCGAAACACACGGCGTTCAGAACTCCCCTCGGCATCTTCTGCTACACAGTCATGCCATTAGGTCTGAAGAATGCGGGCGCTACGTACCAGCGAGCAATGATTAGAATTTTTTAGGAACACCTCTAGAAAACGGTCGAATGCTACATTGATGATTTGGTTGTGAAAAGCTGCCACAAAAATGATCACATCAAAGACCTGTGTTTGGTGTAAAAACCTCCTCTATATTTGTAGTGTTGTTTGTTTACAAATCAAGAATTGCTTTTTACAACAGAAGCGAAGGGTAAGCCCTTCTTATTTTTAACATAGGTTCGTCGGTAGCGATAGGACGCCTCCCTCGATGCTTGAGTCAAGTTTGCTTCCCTTGGACGATTCAATCGACGTCGCTAGTGGAGAACTTCAGTACGCAGTAGAAGCTCCAACGGGCTTGAGTTCGATTCTCCCCGAGCCTTGCTCACTTGGGTATAGCTACGATGCAAGAGTTTACAAAGAGCTAGAGAGTCTCCAAATCTGAGAGTTCAGATTGAGATTCTTGGAGTGCCAAGCAGCTGAGTGCCTCAATGCTTGCTAGCTTCCAACCTTCAGAAAGGAGCCCCCCCCGAAAAGGACCCTTCTCATGTGGAGATGGTGGCTTATAAATAGGCAAGGAGAGGCATGGCCACTTCCTTGATTTGTGGGATATGGCCATGCCCAGTTGAGGAGAGCCATACACCCTATGGGATGTGACCACTGTGAAGGGAACCATGCCCTCTGTGGGATGTGACATCTCCCATGCTTCAAGTGGGTGGTCTTGGAAAGCTTGCGGGCGAGCTTGCCTCATGTAGGCGAGCTTCAAGCATGCTGGCGAGCTAGCGACTCTGCAGGCGAGCTTGGTCTTTGTCGGGTTCTGACATACAGGCGGACCAAGGGTCCGCAGGAGAGCTCCAGCCCTTTTAGCTGAGCTTCAAGCATGCGGGCGAGCTTCAATCTTTCAGGCGAGCTTGCAGGCGAGCTTAGTTTAGGCGAGCTTCAGTCCTTTGGCAGGCGAGCTTCAGGCCTTTCAAGAGAGCTTCAGGCCTTTAGGCGAGCTTGCAGGCGAGCTTGGTTTAGGCGAGCTTCAGTCCATTGGCAGGCGAGCTTCAGGCCTTTCAGGCGAGCTTGTAGGCAAGCTTGGTTTAGGTGAGCTTCAGTCCTTTGGCAGGCGAGCTTCGGGCCCTTCAGGCGAGCTTCAGGCCTTCAGGCGAGCTTGCAGGCGAGCTTCAGGCCTTTGGCAGGTGAGCTTCAAGCATGCGGGCGAGCTAGCGACTCTGCAGGCGAGCTTGGCCATTGTCATGTTCCGGCATGCAGGCGAACCAAGGGTCTGCAGGAGAGCTTCAGCCCTTTCAGGGGAGCTTCAGGCCTTTTAGGCGAGCTCAGCCCAATGTACAGATGAGGTCCAAGCACGCAGGTGAGTTCCAAGTCTTCATGCGAGCTTGCTCTCGAGGCGAGCTAAGCTCCTTTGCAGGCGAGTTTGCTCTACAGGCGAGCTTCAGAACACGCTATGAAGAATGAGTCGTAACTTTCAAACCGTAAGTCGGAATTGGACGAATTATATATGAAAATCGACTATCTCGATGAGACGGAGCCAACCAAACCAACCTAAAGGGTTCAGTTTGCTTCAGTCATTTTGCTAAATTCCTTCCGGTTTGAGAGATATCACCACTTTTATCCTTTAGGTGGGCCTAACTTCACTCAGATGGACCCTTAAGCTCCTTTACTTGTCCCAGCTGTTTGCACGAGGATTGAGGCAATTTTTATTGCCTACAACCTGAGGACAGTGTTTGAGCTCATGCGATCTCATCAGCTAAAGATGAACCCTGCCAAGTCCTTCCTCGAGATGTCCAGTGGCAAGTTCCTTGGATTCGTCATCACGAATAAGGGTATCCATATTGACCCCGATGAAGTGAAGGCAATACAAGAACTACAACCTCCAAGAAGTCTAAGAGAACTCAGGATGTAACAAGGGCGATTGGCGTATATTCGGCGATTCATCTCGAATCTATCTGGGAACTGCCAGCCATTCACTAAGCTGAATAAGAAAGGCGTGTCCTTTATTTGGGACGGTGCTTGTCAGAGGGCATTCGAGGATATCAAAGCGTATCTAAGGAAGCCTCTTGTTCTTGTTGCACCGCAGTCGGGTAATCCATTCTTAATTTACACCAAGGCAACAGAGCACTCGTTAAGTGCTTTACTCGCGCAAGACGATAACAGCGGTCACGAATAGGTAGTGTATTACCTGAGCCGAACTTTAGTCGGCGCTGAGTCTCGTTATCTGATGATCAAGAAGTAATGCCTTGCATTAGTGTTCGCGATTCAGATGATGCGACAATACTTGGTTGGACAAACGATTTATGTTATCTCTAACGTAAATCCAGTCTGAATATTCATGATGCAACCAGCCTCCATGAGTTGGCGTTTGGCGAAATGGGCCTTGCTTTTGTCGCAATATGACTTGCACTTCAAACAAGAGACGTCAATCAAAGGACAAGCGATTTGTGATTTTTTGGCGGCAAATCCAATGATGGACGCAGCCGAATTATATGATGACTTGCCAGATGAAGCCCACAAAGTCAATACTACGTCGCATCAACAGATATGGCAGTTGTATTTTGACGGAGCTTCTCGAGCAACTAATGTGGCAAGTACCCCCAGATGTTCTAAGATTTCTGCCGGAGTCAGAGTTGTCTTAGTTTCCCTGGGAAAACATGTGATGTCGCGGGCTTATTCATTAACTGAGCCGTGCTCCAATAATGTGGCTGAATACAATGCATTACTTATTGGACTCAGTTTCACCAAAGAGCTAGGGGTTGAATATCTCAAAGCCTACGGCGTTTCACAGTTAATAGTCAAACAGATCCGTGGTGATATGAAGTCAGGAATCTGGATCTAACTCAATATCACCAAGCAGATGTTGAGATGTGGACTTGTTTGAAGAATTTTTCATTGAGTATACTTTGTGCCTCCAGAATGCATACGCGGACGCGTTAGCAGCGTTAGCAGTGTCATTGGCACAACCTCCCAAGACCGAGTAGTTAGTCACTATCTGAACTCACCAGCTATTCGTACCAATGTATAACGAAGATAGCAAAGAGGAGGAAGGCAAGGGGGTGGTTACCAAAGAGGTATACACAATCCAAGCCAAATTGGAGCCCCGATATTGGCGTTTCCCCATAATCGACTATGTCCTGCATGGTACTTTACCAGAGGATGTGAAGGAAAGAGAATCAATCCGACGAAGAGCATCAAGGTTCTTCTATAATGTAGAGACCTAGATGTTATATCGTCGCGGGTACGACGGCTTGTTACTCCGGTGTCTTTCAAACAAAGAAGCGGAAGAAGTCCTCCGGGAAGCCCACGGAGGAGAATGTGGCACACACCAGCCTGGTCCCTAATAGTATGATCGTATCAGGCAAATGGGATACTTCTGCCCAACGATGGTTAACGACGCAATCGAGTACGCTCGAAAGTGCCACGCGTGTGCATCAGCCTCTGGAGCAATTGCATCCTTCAGCTACATCCTGGCAGTTCGAGACATGGGGAATGGATATTGTAGGTTCTATTTTTCCACCGTCGGTCAAAGATGATCGGTTTATTCTAGCAATCACTGACTACTTTTCCAAGTGGGCTGAAGCAATCCCACTTAAAGAGGTGAAGACGAGCAACATCATCAAATTCATCAAGCACCACGTCATCTATGGACACGGTGTACCAAGACGGATCGTGCATGACAATGTTCCTCAATTCATCAGTAATTCCTTCATCAGGTTTTATGAGAAATTCAAGATTCAAGACGTCTCTTCAATGGCCTATAATCCAGCTGCAAATGGATTAGCCGAGGCATTCAACAAGACAATTATCAAAAGTTTGTCGAAGCTCGTGAAGACTAACAAGCGAGACTAGGACGATAAACTCAGAGGAGCACTCTGGACATATCGCACCACCGTACGCACGCTAACTGGAGCGACCCCATACTCTCTAGTCTATGGATATGAAGCAGTTCTTCAGCTAGAGATCTAGATTTCGTCACTTCGCATCGCCCGCGCAACAGAGATGACGATCGAAGAACAGCATCAGAAATATCTCAAGGAGCTCGAGATGTTGGATGAAAAGCGCCTGAATACTCAACAACGCATTGAGTTCTACCAAGCAAGAATGTCGAGAGCCTTCAACAAGAAGGTGTGACAGAGGAGTTTCAAGGAAGGAGATCTAGTTCTCGCTACGCGATGACCGATAATCCTCAACTCTAAGAAAAGAGGTAAATTTGAAGCTAAATGGGAAGGCCCGTTTGTAATAGAGACGGTCTATTAGAACGGTGCATATCGTCTAATTACCCAGAACGGCAACAAGCAATTGATGCCGATAAATGGGAAGTTCCTGAAAAAATACTATCCTTAGTATATTCAGAATAACCCGTCTTAACGGGAAGTTCTTCATGGGATATTCCACCCACTTTCCTCAAGGATAACCCTAAATTTATCCTCCATCATTAATCCCATCACCGATCAAACTCATTGACGGTGGGTCTTCAAAAATTTTCTAGTCCAAGGTAACAAAATCCCCTCTTGATTCCTTCCATGAACAAGAGGTCCAGTCAAAAATTTCCTTCATGCCGGAGATAGAATAAAAAATTCTTCCTCTCTAAGCGTAGGACCCCCTTCATGATAAACGGAAGGGCTCCATCCTTTCCTCTTCGGTCACACCTCCCCAATGTTAGGGCTGAACTGGACTTTCATCTCGATAAACGAGAAACTCATCCCCAATCAGGTTGTGCCGATTGAAGGTCACCTGAATCTTTCTGATTCTCTGAGTGGGCATCCCACTCTTAGTTTCACCCCTTTCTAAGTAGCGTCGACTGGAGGTATGTGCTAAAATTTTCAGATTAGGTCGTACTGACTGAACGTTGACCGAATCTTTCCGATTCTCAGAGTGGAGTCCCCACTCTTGGTTTCACCCCTTTCCAGGTAGCGCGACTGAAGGTATGCCCTAGAATTTACAGATCAGGTCGTACCGACTGAAGGTCGACTGAATCTTCCCGATTTTCAGAGTGGAGACCCCACTCTTGGTTTCACCCCTCTTCAGGTAGTGCTGACTGAAGGTATGTGCCGGGATTTTCAGCTCAGGTTGTCCGACTAAAGGTCACCTGAATGTTTTCAGTTCTCAGAGTGGAGATCCCACTCTTAGCTCCATCCTTCTCGTAGGTAGCATTGACTAAAGGTATACACCGGGATTTTCAAATCAGGTTTACCGTTTGAAGGTCACTTGAATCTTTTTGATTCTCTGAGTGGACACCCCACTCTTAGTCTCACCCCTCTTTCAGGTAGCGCTGATTGAAGGTATGCACCAAGATTTTCAGATCATGTCGTACGACTGAAGGTCACCTGAATCCTTTCAGTTCTCAGAGTGCAGATCCCACTCTTAGTTCCATCCTTCTCCCAGGTAGCACCGACTGAAGGTATGCGCTGGGATTTTCAGACCAGGATGTCTGATTGAAGGTCGCCTGAATCTTTTCGGTTCTCAAAGTGGAGATCCCACTCTTAGTTCCATCCTTCTCCCAAGTAGCGCCGACTGAAGGTATGCGCCAGAATTTTTAGATTAGGTCGTCCGATTGAAGGTCGCCTGAATTTTTTTGGTTCTCCGAATGGAGATCCTACTCTTAGTTCCATCCCTCTCCTAGGTAGCGCTGACTGAAGGTATGCACCAGGATTTTCAGATTAGGTTGTACCGACTGAAGGTCACCTGAATCTTTTTGACTCCCAGAGCAGAGATCCTGCTTTTGGTTCCACTTCTTTACTATGAGAGATAGAATATAAAAATTCTTCCTCTCTCACGCTAATTTTATCAACAGAAATCCTTTTATTCAAGATTCGTCTTGGAGAATTTGATCCCGAATCCTAAGCAGGGATAAGTCGATGCCTCACACGTGTCGCCAGTTTAGTCTTTATACGATTGAAGAAGACACCTGAATCCGAGTCGGGGGTATTTTATCCTGAAGCCTAAAAAGGGATAAAGTCAACACCTCACAAGTGTCACTGGTTTAGTCTTTTTTCTGATTGAAGAAGATACCAGAATTCGAGTCTGGGGAATTTTATCCTGAAGCCTAAGAAGAGATAAAGTCAACATCTCATACGTGTTGCTGGTTAATTCTTAGTCGTAAAAAGAATAACACCGACATATTCGAAAGTGTGGCGGGTCGCCATTAATGACACTAAAATCCATGCCTTACACGCGTGGGGAATTTTATCCTGAATTCTAAGAAGGGATAAGCCAACGCCTCACACACATTGCCGATTTAGTCTTTTTCTGATTGAAGAAGACACCAGAGTTTGATTCTGGGGTATATTATCCCAAAGCCTAAGAAGGGATAAGTCTACGCGTAACACGCGTTGTCGGGTAGTCTCTTGCCCATAAAAGAGTACCAAGTCTACGTATTCGACATCGTAGCATCAAGTCTAAAATATTCTCATTCTTTTAGCACAATGTTACTTGCAGAACAGGTTTAGAAAATCCGCATGCTAGCCCAATTCAAACGGTAATCGGTAAAGGCACACCAAATCCGTTAATAGCTGGGGGTTAGCCAAAAATCACAAAGTCAACGCATAACACGCGTTGCCGGAAAGTCTCTTGCCCGTAAAAGAGTACCAAACCTATGTATTCGACATCATAGCACTAAGTCTAAGAGAGTTTCATTCTTTTAGCACAACGTCACATGCGGAACGGGTTTTGATAATCCGCGTGCTAGCTCGATTCAAACGGTAATTGGTAAAGCTCATCAAATCCGTTGATGGCTGGGGGTTTGGCAAAATTCCTATGAGTATTATGGTTAATTATTTTGAGCGAAATAAAAGAATCATAATAAATGATAAAAAGAGGGAAATTCATAGCGAGAAATCTGTTGGAACTCCTCTTGCAGCCCGACTTTGAAGTAGTCCTCGTTGGCGTGTTCACAGATTTCGGCAGGCCTCGGTTTCTTAGACATTATAGTTGGAGCTTCTCCATCGTAGACCCTCATCAGCTCTACGATACCGAAGTTTCCTCCTTCTACCTAGAGCTCTAACTTGAGCTGCACCATTTTGGCCACGCTCAAAGCAAAACGAGGGTGTGTACCGCCTAGAGATGCTGACTCCTCGATAAGTACTATCTCAACATTGTCCAGAAAAGACTTGAGCATCGCACCATATCTCCAAGCGCGTAGTCAGTCAAGAAGTCTAGTCCTGAAGACGAGGGCCCCATACCCCTAGTTGCAAAATCTTAAGGCTCACGATTCACCTACGCAGTAAAACTCGACATTCAACCGAGATTTGCCTACACAGTGAAGCTCGACATTCAACCGAGCTAAGAACCCCCCCCCTCTTTTGAGACTATAAATAGGGGGGTGTTGTTCGTTTTAGGGGGTTGGAAAATTGATTCTTCTGAGCAGGAGTTAGAATTTTGGAGCACAGATCTGAGGCTTCGCGAGAGCATTTGCACAGATCCGAGCAACTCCGGCGAGCTTTCTTCCTCGACAAATCAATTTCCTCCGGATCCAAACTTTGTTTTGGTCCCAAGAAGAGCTGTGAAATCGCTTGGTCGATCTCATTCGCTAGGGCTATTATTTCCTTCGTGAAATAACCCCTTTTGTTCTAGAGCTAATTTAGATCTGAATTTCCCCAAATAAAAAAGGAGGGATTTTTTAGATCTAGATCCAGATCTCGTTCTTCAACGACCGGCAACGTAAGGATCTGATCACGCGGCGGTCCACAGACAAAGATCCCTGGCACAGGCAAAGAACCCACACAATCGAGGATCCGATAAACGGATCCTGCGTTTGTTCAACGAGAGTTGTAATTTTCCTTTTCATTGTAACGAGGTATTATGAAAAGACTTAGTTTTATTTTTTTTATTTTAAATCCATTGTATTCGCATTGAACTCTAATGGATTTGAAAGCAATGAAAAAGAAACTGACTTTCCCCACGAACGGGATCGTTTAAAGCTAAATTGTGATGTAGGTTGCAATCAACAAGCCGGGTCTTCTGGAGTGGGCGTCTTTCTTCGCAATTCTTTAGGTGTGTTTCGTCGGGTACTCTCTATGCCCTTGGAAAATACATTCGATTCACTCACTTGTGAACTGAAGGTCATTGAAAAGGCATTCTCATGGCTCGTGATGTGGGAGTCTCAGCAATTGAGGTGGAATCGGACTGCTATCTAGCAATAATAGCAATTATTTTAGGATTGTTTTCGTTAGCTCCTTTTGGACATTTACTCTAGATATTAGATTACTTGCTAACGATTTTGTTTATTGTAGCTTCACTTATATGAGGAGAGAGACCGATGTAGTGGCTCATTCTCTTGCTCAGTTAGGAGCTAGTTCTAAACAAAATTGAGTATGGAGTCATTCTATTCCTCTATACTTGTAAACGGTTGTACTTCATGATTTTCATGCTTTAACCTGAACGAAGTGCTATTCCATAAAAAAAAGATAGAAATCAACTTGTAATTAAATTAGGATTCTTAGAGATAAGAATCAACTCTAATTAGATAACTTAAGTAAACAAATTACTTAGAATTAGGATGATAATGCAATATCCAATATTCCCTTGATCATCTTAGATATCATATTCTAATTTTATCCTAATAAAAATAATTTAATTTTTATTATTATTACCAAATCATAGAAATAATAAAATAATATGTTAACAATTTTAACATGAATCTGGTTTCATAATTCTTCTCAGGTGAGTTTGATCGATATATGAAGTGTTTTAGTCCATAAAGAGGTAAATTTTATAAATTTTTTGAGATATTTTAACTAAATTTTGTGTGGTTTTGTTTTACTGTTCATTTTTTATTTAGGAGCTGTGTTTCCGTTCTAAGGTTTCACTTGTTGTGCTGTGGATGGAGTTTGAGGTTCTAGAAATTTAGAGTCTGATCTTTGGCGTTTGGAGGTTTTAGATAGTTT
>JBAKGM010051481.1:0-16274 GCA_037177215.1 Asparagus racemosus
CTAATTAGTTATATATTAGCAGCTGCAAACCTCTCCCCACTTCTTAACGCCGCTTCTTATTAAGCTACTAATTAGTCGGGGTTGCCAACCCCGACTAATTAGTACCGCGATTAAGCAAAAGTGGGTCGATTTCTGTAAATAAAAAGGGAGTGGGTCGGTTTTAAAAAAAAAACTCAAGTGGGTCTATATCGAAAAAAAGTTCTTTATCCCAATAGTAGTAATAATAATAATAATAGCTAAATTATCATATTGGTGTATTTAGTGACACCTCTTTACTAATAAGACATATTTATTGGTGCCGGCGATAATAAGACATATTTATTGGTTCCGGCAATAATGATGTATGGCTCAAACCCAACCCGTTAAAGACCCCTATAGATATTGGTTGTTTCTTACAAAGATCCGACCCAAACCCGACCCGTTAAGACCCCTATTGATAACCCCAATCAATCACAGTTTCTAGCGAGCGCGGAAATAGAAAAAGGGCCATGGATCGAGATTGGGGATCGAAGCCAGGCGGCGGCGGCGCCGCCTCCGCCCAAAACGAGGCCATCGACCGCCGGGAGCGTCTCCGGCGACTCGCCCTAGAGACCATCGATCTCGCCAAAGACCCCTATTTCATGCGAAACCACCTCGGGAGGTACCAAAACCCTAACCCTAACCCTAACCCTAGAACTAGACTTAATTCGGTGCTTGATTTTGTAGTTATGAGTGTAAGCTTTGCTTGACGCTGCACAATAATGAGGGGAACTACCTGGCGCATACTCAGGGGAAGAGGCATCAGACGAACCTCGCGAAGCGGGCGGCGAGGGAGGCGAAGGATGCGCCGGCGCAGCCGCAGCCGCACAAGCGGAAGGTTACGCTTAAAAAGACTGGTGAGATTTGGATAATTTGAAAATTTTTTAATTTTATTTAGCATGATTGAATGGTGATTTAGTTTATGAATGAGTGATGTTGATATAATTTTTCTGTTATATTGCATCTTATAAAAATTAATCTTGGCAATAAGTGTTGGTGTCAACTCAAAGAATTTTCAAGTATTTTGACGGTTATAAAAAAAATAAACCAGGACTATACTCTTGGGATTGTTTTGGTTATATTGCATCTAATAAAGTATTTTAACTTCACTTTATTAGATAAGAAGAAAAAGTGCTCAATATCGTATTATAAATGGTGCAATTACCTTAGCAGTCAATGTTATATGTCTACTAGTTTTCTTTCGAGAAGTAACTTAGCAGTGAATATGCAATTAGGTTGGTACCTTCACTTTCTTAGATGAGAAGAGAAAGTGCTCAATATCATAATGTCGAAAAGTTGGTATTCCAAGGAATTTGACATGACGGAAACAAGTTCTTCTTAACCTACTAGACAAAGAAGTGCGGGTAGGTCTGTGACATTATTTTTCTTTAAATTGAAACAAACCTTTTATACGACCCACGATTAAGGGGGAAAAGTCAACCCTACCATGATGAAATTAACAAATTATATATGGTTGAAGTCTAATTGTGTACATAGTATGGGGTAATGTGAGTATGTTGTTGGAAGGAACCTTGTATAGCTCCCTCTCTGCCCTCCACAAAAAAATTATGTGATATACGTGTTATGTATGATGGTGAATAATCATGTCGGGATATAAATGGGCAGTATGAAGATGAATTTGACCATATATGCCTGAAGAATAGTACATGTTCTATGCTTTTAGGTTGACACTTGACAACATGATGCTAGAAGCCTAGAATTTTGTGCTATTAAAGTTTGAGCAAGGGATATCCTTCAGTATAAAATTTTGAAGACCAGGTCTGATATATTGAGCCTACATTTCTTAGAAACTCATGAAATTGAAACTATCTGAAGTCCCCCAGACTAGAAAGTAGTTTAGATGAAGAGTTGAAGTGTGAAGGCTGCTAGAAGCATATTTATTCTCGGTCTTTATACAAGCCAACCACTTGAATGTAGTTGCATTTCGAGAATTAAGATTTCAGTTATTTTGTCTTTTGCATGTCTTTCTCCAATGCCCTTTAAAATAAAACCAGTTTAATAGTCCATGTAAATATTATCGATCAACAACATGTTTTGCATCAAATCACATGACATGGTTTTCTAATGTATGCAAATTAAAAATCAATTTAATCTTTATAACGAATAGAACCCTCATTTGCTAGTATCTCGGAAATGTTTTATCTTTATATTAAATGCATATTTATTTCTTAGATTCCATATCTGGATACTGATGATACCCTAGACATAATAAGTATGAGGGGTTTCAATGCCCGTTAACTATTCCTGAAAGTATACACAATTCTTGGGCAGCATACTCCCGGTATGCTAATGGATTTCAGGTAGATGCATGTGCATGTGATTATTATTTGCCAATCTTTCGCAAACTTCCAAACAATTAAGTAAGAAGAGTGAGTTGTTTACGCGTATTATGTTTTTTTCCTTGTGGTTCTAAGTTATTTCCTGTCGTTATGTAGTTAAGATTGGCAGGCCTGGATACAGAGTGACAAAGCAGTATGATCCAGATACAAAGCAGCGCTCTCTTCTGTTTCAGGTTCTTGCTTACTGTTACTCGGATATATTTATTTAGCTGTGTTTTATCAATTCTTTTTCATGGCTGAACTCCATTTTCTGGCAAGCAACCTGTTTAAGGAGACTGGTAGGATGGTAGTTGATGGAGGGACAAGGAATAGGAGTTTCACCTAAATGGCTCAAGAGTTTATGATATATATATTAATCGATCTAAAGAGATACTCGATGGATTCAGATATATACCTTATTCTTGTCCTATGGTTCTGACATAGTTTTCGTGGTGAAGGATCACTGCAATGATCAGATGATCAGTTCAAGGGGACATTTTACTATTTAGTCTGATCAATTAAATGATAAGACTATCAAAAGAATCTAGGATGTTATGCTTGAAATTAACCCTTCCTAGTTTCCCGCTTGTTATTGTTCTAGTTAGGGGAAATATTCATGAGCTTGAGGGCTTTGATTTTGGAATGCTTTCCAAAAGGTACATAGTAGGGAATTTGTCCTTCATTTACTAGAGGGATGTAAGTCTCCTTGCATTGAGCGATCGACTCATTCTTGAGAGCTATAATTTGTATTTTCTTCTATTGCCGTCATTATTATACTATTATGGAATTTGAGTACAAGCTGACAGCCATCATCAAAATGAGTTGCCAAGAGATAGGAGCTCTGCCTCTATGTGATTCACATAGCAGGACGGGCTTCATCGCTATGAGAATGTGCTGGAAGCATCACCTAAACTTGTGACCAGCTTTACTGCAGCAAATGCTTATACAATTTTCATCTACATAACTGAAAAAAAAGAAATAAAGAAATATTAGACCAACTAACATTGCAAGTACGTACTATTATTTTCTATTTGTTTTTATTCTTTTGAATAAATTTTTACTTTCATTGGTTTGCAGCCCTAAATATCCTTAAATTAGTGTGCTAATTTTACTTACTTTCATTCCAGATTGAATATCCTGAAATTGAAGACAACACTAAGCCCAGGCATCGATTCATGTCATCTTATGAGCAGGTAAATCATACATATAGTTTCATGTTGAGTTCTTTTTTGTATGTATTTGCAGCGTGGTGGGTTTGACACTATCGATTTCTTTCTTGCAGAGGGTTCAACCCTTCGATAAGAGGTACCAATATCTGCTATTTGCTGCTGACCCCTATGAGATCATTGCTTTCAAGGTCTGTCATCTACAGCCAATTTAACCCTATTCTCATACCTGAGTTTAAAAGAAAAAAAAAATCATTTTCTAGGTTTAAAAAAAAAATCATTTTCTCTTGAATGTTTCAGGTCCCTAGCACTGAGATTGACAAATCCACACCAAAGTTCTTCTCTCATTGGGATCCTGATCTCAAAATGTTCACGGTTTGTTCACGTTCAATCAGAACCTTTTCTCGTAGACTTACTTTTAAGGGGTAAATTGCAGATAAACCCTCTCATCTATACCTTCAGTAGCACCTATTACTCAACTATTTTATTAGCACTTATCACCCTATATTGGTATCTCTCCGTCATGAATTGAGAGATGATAAGTGCTAATAAATTTATAGATAAGGGGGTTATCTACAATTTATCTTATTTTGAGGGCAACTCTTTAACATGTAACGTATTATTATCGTTGTGAACAGCTCCAACTCTATTTCAAAACGAAGCCACCGGAATCAATCAAACCTCAGGGCACCGGTGCACCTCCACCACCTCCACCAGCCACAAACGGCCCAATCTCTGCACCCGGTGTTCCACCGAGACCAATGCCACCGCCACCTCAAGCACCGCCGCCTCCACCGCCACAGGGCCCGCCACCAACCGCTCCGTCCATGAACCCCCCAAGGCCTCCGCCACCACTCCCTGTGGGGGCCACCCAACCCCCTCCACCACCTCCAATGGGGAATGGCCCGCCACGGCCGGCCCCACCACCGCCGGTGGGTGGCGGTGCAATGGCCAACTTCACTCCTGGGGCCCGCCCTCCGCCCCCACCACCTGTAGCTAGTGGTCAATAGACTGCAAGTGACATGGATGGTGAAGCTCGTGTTTGTCTCAGATGAAGATGGTCCTTCAATGTTGGCCTTTTTGGCCTTCGCAAGCGCGTCTTAATTCCGAAAGTTATATGCAACATGGCAGGTTCAAAACTAGTATATCTGTTTCAAGGGACATTAGTTTGGTTGTTTTGTTTTTATTTTTGTAATGTGATCTATCTATAAAAGGTGTTGTTTAGACGCACGTTTTCGGCCTGCAATTTGGGAAGACGTATGTCTGCGTACCTTGAAATGTATGCATACTTACCGAAATATGCTAGAAAGCACGGGGTTTGCTTTCTGAAATTTAGTGTAATAAAGAGCGTCTATGCCTCTATGGCCATGTTTGGATTGAGTATTTGTTTTGTCCTGTATTAATATAATTTTAGTGTACTATATAATCTCGGGATATAATAATCCAGCGCGTTATAGCGAGTTATACTTTTAGTAGTATGTTTGGTCCATTTTGTTATTAAATCTCGGGAATTTATCGCTACAAGATGGTATGGGATTAGGATATGCGATAAATGTGGATAATGTCCCTATGCTGGCGGACCATGACTTCAGCTAAATCAGTGAATTTTGAGAAGAGATACAGGTCATTTTGGACTTTCCCCAAAGCAAAAACCACCAAATTATACTATCAACACACAATACACAATGTCTTATCCCTGAACAGTTCCACAAATTTTGGATTACAAGATGACTTCTGAGTATTTCTCAAGTCACGAACAATTTTTATTTGCCTCATAAAGATTTAGTAATAGCTAGCTACCTGTATTTTTTTTATGCCAGAGAGGTGGAAGTTTATCCAATGGTGCGAATTTGAATCATAGCTATTCGCATGGGTGATCACAAATTTTCACTTGCTTTTTAATTTTATAACTTTTCTAAGTTCATAAAGCTATTCCTCAACGAGCTTGGGGAGCTCTTTTCCTTTACAGATCCCATTCTTGTTCATTTTTGAGTGAATAAACTGATTAAGGATTGGAGTATTTATATATTTGCATCTGCATTTGTATACGTTTAAAATCTTTGGGTTCGAATCTGAATTCAAATATTTTTCTAATTGAATTCGAACATCTTGTCTAATTTTTTTATTCGAATTCAAATATCAATATTTATTATATATACAAGAATTTTTATCAAATACTAAAATATATTTATTTGACTGATAATTATAATTTATAAATAATAAACTATTTTTTTAAAAATAGTACACTATTTAATTAAAAATTTTAATTGGTCAAAGAAATAATCTCATTTTTCTAAAGATTCTAATTTGTTAGATGACATTTAAACTGTAATTAGACATTGTTCATTTGTAGTAACGATATATAAATCGAGTAATAAGCCGCTTGTAAACTTATTAGTGGATATGAACACTTGTCCACCAACTTTTTTTACTCATTCGTTTCGTTTTGAGATTTGTATTGGCATGTGATATACATCAAGATCCACATTTTAAAGATAGTCCTGATATGCATCACAAATCTTAAAGCAAAACTAGAAAAAATTCAAGAAAAAAAAAATAAAATAAAAGCAAGAAGTGCTTTGTAATAAATCACAACTTTCTGAAAGCTACCTTCCAAAAAAAAGGAGGGAAAAAAAGCATACAGTGATATATCTTGAGCAACCTAGCTGAGGAGAGGGAGAGGATAGATAAGAGGGCGACGTAGTGAAAAGTCGACGGGTCATGAGCTTACCAGGGGAGGTCACCTTTTGGGTGGGGGTGGGGCTGACGTAGGAGGAGGTCGAGTGGGAGATCGAGTAAATTTTTAAAATTTTTGAAAACAACCTTTTTTCTAATTTAATTAGCAAAATCGACCCCCTCAAAATTTTATTAGCAAAACCAACAGCTCTTTAAGCAGAGCGGTCGGTTTTGCAAAACAGGAAATAGCTGGGACTAGTAGTCCCGGCTATTTCGAAGCAGCCCACCCCTCCTCCCCGCCTTCCTCAAATGAATCAGTAGTCGGTGATTACCGGGTCGATGTCGGGGATGTGGGGGAGGAGGCCGTCGGAGACGCTGTGGCCGCGGTGGTCGAGGGCGGCGACGGCGAAGACGTGCTTGGCAAGGTGGGCGGCGGTGAGCTGGACAAACCAGGACGACTCGCCGGTGAAGCCGTGGACGATGGCGACGAGGGCGGCGATGGGGTCGGGGTGAGCGGGGCCCACTGCTGGGTGAAGATGCGGAGGTCGCCGGTGGGGCTGGCGAAGGAGGAGGTCGAGTGGGAGATCGAGTGTCGGCGTAGAACACCCGGGACTAGTAGTCCTGGGTATCTCATAACTGCAAAAACAACCGTTTCCCCTCCAAACGGTTGCTTTTGCTAATTAAAGTGGGAAAGGGTCGATTTTACTCATTAAATTAGAAAAAAGGTTGTTTTCAAAAATTTCTCCTTAAAAATATTACAAGAAGATAAATTAAGAATAAATTCCAATTATACTATTAAATTAAATAATAAAGGAAATAGTAGAGTAATAGAGAATGACTGTAAAGGGTTTGAAAAGTGAGGAGGCACATAATAATTAATTAACAAGAGGTTTTATATAATTAGCGAATAATTAATAAAAATTAATGGCATAATCGAGAGTTATCAAAACTTAGATAGGGGAAAAGAAAATAAAAAAAAAGATTTTTACATCAAAACCACCTTAACTTTATCTCAAATTGATGGTTACCAACTCTTTTTATGTAAACCTCCTAAACTTGCTAACATATTTGTAATGTCACACCTAATCGAATTTTTAGCCGAAAAATACACGAAATGATCATTTTACCCTCACCATTTTCTTATTTTTTTCATCTCCTTCCTCACAAACCCCAACCCTAACTGTTGATGCTATGGATCACACAGTCAAATAAGTTGGTGAATTAATTAGATTAGGGTCCGCTAACTACTCTAAATGTCCAACCCGAATGTCATCCGGTACAACCTGCACATGATTAAAACACTTGTGAGAGGTTAGGGTTGAGTTCCCCCGTAGTTCCTCCGACGATCAAGTCAGTATTTTGAGCAGAGGAATTTGTTAAATAATAATAATAATAAACATTGATTTGATCGTCGGAGAAACCACTGGGAAGCTCAACACCAAGCTCTCACGAGTGTTTATCATGTGCAGCTTGTATCAGACGACATCCGGGCTAGACATCTAGAAGAGTTAGCGGACCTTAATCTTGACTGCGTGACCCATAGCATCAACACTAACCCCAACCCTATACTCATACTCCTCTTCTCCCCATCCTCCCTCTACCTAATCCCCCAACTCCCACCTAACTTCCTCACGACCTCCCACTCTCCCAATCTTTTCCAAATAGGAACTAGGATTAGGGTTATGGTTTGGGGGAGGTGGTGGTCATGGGTTAGAGTTAGTATTTTGGAGGAGGTGGCAATCATTGGTTAGAATTTTGAGGGGTGTAGCGCCCACGGTTTAGGGTTAGGATTTGTAGAAGAGGAGGATGAAGGAAGCAAGAGTCAGATTAGGATTTGTGAGGAAGAAGGTGGGAGGTAAATTGGAAATATCATATTTTTTCGTAGGTGAACAGTAAAATAGTGTGCCATTGCAAAGATATTAGCAAGTTTAGGTGATTTACATTAAAAAAATATAGATGGTAACCATCAATTTGGACCAAAATTAATGTGGTTTTGATGTAAAACCCCTAAAAAATAGACCAACAATCCTTATAAGCAGGTGTACGGAAAGAAGGGGAAAAAGCCAGCTTGAAGAGTCTTTTCTGAGATACATAAATTTCTTGGTCAGTTTTACATGTGATCATGATATGCTTTATGGTTCACAATTCAGGTTGCAACACACTTGAAGAATTCAATCGTGGGTCTGTGCGCACACACAAACAATATTATATTTGAATCACTCACCTGATAATTATTCTAAAGATAAAACACCAACATTAACATCATACAAAAAACACGATAACAGTTTTGAAATGAATCAAATAGTCCTGATATAAACAATACCAGATTGAACACAATTACACAAGGAATACTCTAAATCAGTTATTAAAAAAAAGTTTGAATTGCGATTACATATACGAAAAAGACAAGTCCTACTGAAACATATAGTTTCAACAGCAATTGATACGTCGTTTTTGCAAACTTCAACAGCATAAGTTTCTCGAAAAGAAAAGACTTATGCTACAATCCCAACTAAAACCTTCTAGTGTAACCCCTAATAAGACTTCATAACAAAGGCTGCAAACGCTACAAAATAAACAAACACTGCAAAATAAAAAAAAAATCGTTCTGTTACAGGTGTAACCAGTATTTCATTGTTACAAATGGAGATATTGGATGGAGAAGTATATGGGTGATTGTATATTTACGGAACGGTAGATGGGGGTGGTTTCATGAAACTCAAGGAATTAAATGAAACTCTAGGAATTAAAAGGATAACAAAGTACGATGGCCAAAGATGGCAACTACCTACAAGACTATTAACGTATTGTATAAATGTGTCGAATAAGCGAATTCATTGATAATAATCCTGTATATAGAAGTATACTTTTGTAAACAGGCTCTTCCACATACGAGTGCATACACTAGAATGCATCATCATAGCACTACTAGGAGGATCAGGAAAAAGAAAAACTGGGAGCAACGAATCATCTGACCTCGGGGGAAAAAAAGAGATGAGAACTACATAGATGGATCACATGTTTCATTCTGTGAAACTCTTCTGAAGTGTAGAAGTGCTCAAAATGTCTATGCACCAACTTCTTGGAAGCATTGAATAATTATGATGCTGAGTGTCACCGCCCCTGGACAACAATAATACTAAAATCAATTATAATAAAATCGTAGAGCACGACGGCTGGCCATAATCCTCTTGTCAAGAGGACTCGCGAAGCCTAAATGCAATAATGTATTGTAAAATTGTGTCGTGTAAAAGAATTCATTGATAATAATCATATCTATAGAGGTTAACTTTTGTAAAGAGGCTCTTAGACAAAAGAGTGAATATACTAGGATGCACGGACATAGCAATACTAGTACAAGGAAGAGGAAAAAATATTGAAAGTAATGCATCATCTACACTCTGGATTTGAAAAATATGAGAATTATAAACTTTGATGGATCACATGCTTCATTCTGTGAAACTCTTCCAGGGTAAAGAATTGTAAAAATGTCTCTACAGCAACTTCTTGAAAGCCTTGAATGTGGAAAAGCAAACAATTACCATGCTTAGTATCGCGCCCCAAGCCACCAATAATATTAAAAATCAGTTATAATAAAATCCCGAAAAATGACAGCTGGCCACAATCCTCTCATTGAGAGGACTCGCGAAGCCAAAATCCAATAATTTGATCGAACGTTATATTCCAGATATATGATCCATAGAAACCTTATATTCCACGTCGCAAAACTTACATTATTGATTTATGTGTTCAACTAACTTGCCATAGATCATGTACAGCACCATCATGCATCATTTACCAAAACTCACCATTAGACGCCACACTCAAAGCATGTGCTACAAGAAAAACGTCCAAGAGTAACATACTGCATCGGGAAGAAGGTGCCCTCGAAAACCAAAACAAGAGCAATGAACAAACCAGATTGATGAAGAAGAAATTGGACTAGGGAGCAAAAATACCTATCTGAACGACATTGAAGCGGACACGAGGAATCCAACAAGATAGCCTTCTAGGTATGCACTTCCCCGAAAGCAGAAAGCCCGTTAGGTCACAAGAAACTAGGTATGCAACTAGATTTGCAAGAATCAAACTAGTAGAACAGGACAAGCCCGTACCTTGTCATCTCGGAGCAACACAACAAGCTCGGAGTGTTCTTTTTCAAGAAGTTAGTTCAGAGATAAATAAATAAGAAATGCTGCACAATCTACGAAAGCTGAAAGAAAACAAGAGGGCCAACATCCCACACAGGACATCATCCTTTCTTTCGTTGAAATCCTTCCCTTCCCTTTTGTAGGCTCTAGTGCATTTCCTCTCTTTCGTTGAAATCCTTCCCTTCCCTTTTGTAAGCTCGGAGTGTTCTTCTTTCTTTCATTGAAATCCTTCCCTTCCCTTTTGTAGGCTCTAGTGCACTTCCTCTCACTTCTCCAGTGCCGCCACCCTGGACGTCATTGCCGACCGTTTTCCCAACGCAAACCCATCCAAGATAATTATCGTCTCCCACACCCAATCGTTCAATCTCCACGATTTCGAAGCTCTCGTCGCTAGCCGCCCTGTTTCCGTCAAGGCATATCATGTAATCCCCTCCCCCTCCTATTCCTATTGCTGTACAAATTATTTTCCTGCAATCTTACATTGTCTACTTCCTCTGATTTAGATTTCTCAACTTTTCCTCAACTTTGTCCGGAGATTCTCCAAGCATCAATTCTAACTCCTGACGCCGGACGACCTGCAACGCAAACGTTCTCTTCAGGTACTCTTTCTATTTCTTCCATCTACTTCTTATCTTCACACTTATTCCTCTAACTTAAATTTTTTTCCTTTCCTTTTGGCAGCTCTCTACACTTCCCGCCCATCACCCTGTTCCTCGTTACTTCAGGCTTAAGAGGGGGGAGTTTCTGAAGTCCACCAGCGCCAAGTATGTAGTCACATATTTTATCGTGGTTTGAGCGCTATCATCTGTTTAACTTTAAAGGAAATTTTTTTTTTGTTTATCTAACTGGAAACACTTGTGATGTGGTTAGTGTTCCGCTTTGTATATTAGTTGGTTATATTTTGCTTAAAATCCTGTCTTGTGAACTGCGACGGACTCCTGTAGTTTTCATTCTATTTTGTGTGCTACCCTATATTATAATTCAAGGCTGGTGCTATGGTTAGACACTATGCACTCGTATATAACCTTGTTTTCTTTTGGTGGTGCCTCACACAGCAGAATTGCATTTTGCTCAGCTGTTTGCTATATATGAATATTATATATATATACATTTTGCTCAGCTGTTTGCAATATATGAATATTATATATATTCACAAAATAGAATGAAAATCGCAGGAGTCCGTCGCAGTTCATAAGATAGGATTTTAAGCAAAAGACACCTAACTAATAGACAAAGCGAAACAATAACCACATCACAAGTGTTTCCAGTTAAACAAGTAAAAAAATTCCTTTAAAGTTAAACGGATGATAGCATTCAAACCACGACAAAATATGTGACTACATACTTGGCGCCGGTGGACTTAAGAAACTCCCTCTTTTAAGCCCGAGGTAACGAGAAGCAGGGTAATGGGCGGAAAGTGTAGAATTGTCAAAAGAAAAGGAAAAAAATTTAAGTTAGAGGTGTGGAGATAAGAAATAGTTGGAAGAAACAGAAAAAATACCTGAAGAGAACGCTTGCGTTGCAGGTCGTCTGACGTCAGGAGTTGGAATTGATGTTTGAAGAATCTCCGGACAAAGTTGAGGAAAAGTTGAGAAATCTAAATCAGAGTAAATAGACAAGATTAGATTGCAGGAAAAAGATTTCTACAGCAATAGGAATAGGAGGGAGAGGGGGGTTTACATGGAATGCCTCGACAGAAACAGGACGGCCAGCGACGAGAGTTTTAAAATAATGAAGATTGAATGATTGGGTGTGGGAAACGATAATTATCTTTAATGGGTTTACGTTAGGAAAACGGTCGGCAATGGCGTCTAGAATGACGACACAGGAGAAGTGAGAGAGGAATGCACTAGAGCCTACAAAAAGAAAGGGAAGGATTTCAACGAAAGAAACAAGATGTGAGAAAACGAGGAATTAAACCTCTGCTGCGTTCCTACCCTTGGAATTCCTTTGTGCGGCCTCGAAGAGGCTGCCGAATTGTTGAGCGTTGAACTGAGGCTCGTCAACGATGTAGCCTCGGTCGCTGAGCATCTCAGCAGCGGTCTTCCACGCGTGGTAGGCAGTATACAGCGCGGGTTTACCCCTGGCGTTTACTTGTTCCATGATGTGTTGCGTCCTCACCAGATTAATTTTGTAAGACAAGACATCGCTGAACGATGTTCCGGCAAACAGAATCGAGTGGTTCTTCTTCGTCCCCTATTGATTGATTGATTGATTGGTTTGATTAGTTAGGGTTTCATATTTAGATCAGGGGGAAAAAAAGAAAAACAGAAAGAAAGAGATAGAGAACCTCTTCGGGATCAGCCGTCATCACCACCACTGATTGATGCTCGCCGGCCTCCGGCAGCTCCGCCGCCCATTTATCCTTCTCATCCAACTGCTTCTTCTCACCAGCGACGTCCTGCTCCATCGCCGATATACCCTTCTCCTCCAACTGCTTCCTACGCACCTCAATCATCATCATGGATTCATCCGCCGCCGCCATCGATCGCTCCCGCCTCCAAACCTGATATTTTCTAGGGCTGGTCTCTCTCGATCTCTCTATATATTGGAAGGTTGCTGTCGCCCTCTCCCTACCGTTCCTTTTCCCGATGAAAACACTGTATGAGACGTGGCATGCGATCAACTGCCCGATCTCCCTACTTTATTCCTAAAATAAATCTAATCAATTCTGTAAGTAATTTCATATTTAAATCGAAGTGTTATTTTTTTTCTCTCTATCTTTTCGATTTTTTTTTCCTTTTTTTTTCTTGGTCTTTTTTAGAATATAAAATCAATTAATTAGTTTTTCTATTTTTATTCATATATATTTGGTTTGAATAGTGAATGTAGGGTAGAAAAAGTTTGTTTGATTGCTTTTGAAGATATGGGCTCACTCCCTTATAATCACACTCTCTCGATTACGGAGGAAGAGAATATTAGTTCGACTTCTCTTTTGTTTAACGTGGGTTCTTGGTGGCAAAAGGATACTTCCCTCGATGCTCCAGTCGATATTGCTTCCCGTTAACAATCAAACCAAAATTGCTGATGATCTTGAGATTGCTGACTAATCTCTTGATCTCTCTATTTTTGTGAGTCTCTGCGTGCGTGCATCTGTTTGTCTGTGTGTGTGTCCTCATAGCTGCTCACGGCTATTTATAAGCATTTGAGCACGTAACTGATGTGCTAGAATTGTGGAAATGTGGGCGCTATCTGGGTCGTCGTGGGCGTAACTGATGTCTATCCTTTAGCCCACGTGGCTGACTGGGTTTTTGAGACCGTTATGGGTCACGAGCTTCGCTGTATGGGTGAACCTCGGTTGTACGTCGAGCTTCACTGCACAGAATAACCTCGATTGACTGTCGAGCTTCACTGTGTGGGCGAACCTCGGTTGACTGTCGAGCTTCACTGCGTAGGCGAACCTCGTGCCTCAAAATTTGCAACTGAGGAATATGTGACCTTCGTCTTTGGGGTTGATTTTTTTTTGATTGTCTACAAGACCCCTTTCAAAGTTTTCAGACTTGAACCAGGTTGTGAAGGGTCTAAAATACTTTGAATTTCTTTCACTTGCTACAAACGAGGCTCGTTTGCCAACCTCGTTAAACATAGCTAGAGAAACGAGGCTCGAATTTGTCGAGTCTCATTGTTTCACGTTAGCTTCGATGCAAGGTTTGTGTCCATATAGCGGTTCTGAAATTTGATGGCTGCCAGGTGGCTTTTTGAGATTATTTCCGTGGATCTCGCCACAGATCTCGTCTCTCGAAGATTGTGCGAGTGGTTTTGGCTGCATATCTCGGTCGTCGATCTGTCCTTTCAAAATTTTATATATATATATATATATATAGAGAGAGAGAGAGAGAATTGAAGAATTTGAAACGACGCTCCCTGCTCTTCTCATCCTTTCTGATCTCTTCCTGCATTCTGAGGCTTCTTCCTTCTTGTTGAAGATTTCCACTCTTTCAACCATGGCCCAAAAAACTGTTACTGGCAAAGGTAAAAAGACCGCCGGAACCTTCAATGCTCCCACGGCTCCGCCCGCTTTCTTAGGTAAGAGATCTAAACATGAGATCCCATCTTTAACCCATTTTAGGGTTGGTTTTCTTGAAGGAAATGGATTAATTTTCCATCTTGGAATGAGATCCTTCCAACAAGGTGGCGTCTTTGGTTTATTTGTCCAACTGTGTTGGCTGTTTTGACGAGGTTCATCTCGTTTGGCTAGTGAACTTCGTCTTCATTGATGAGGTTAGTGGACTGCGTCTGTGGACTTTCATTGGACGAACTTCGAAGTTCATTGATTGCTATCGAACTTCGTGGTTCGTTTAACTGATAAACGATGAGTTGTTGAACTTCGTCTTCACTGAATGAGGCTCAAGGTTGTTGAGTGAGGCTCGAGGTTCATTATTTTATGAACTTCACCTATCTGACGAGATTATTTGTCAGACGAGGTTCACCTCTTTGACAAGGGTTATTGTCAGAGTGACCTTAGTCTTTTGAGGTATTGGCTCAACCTTTGGGTTAATGTCTCTTGCCCCTTTTTTCTTGCAGTTGTGCACCCATCTGACCCCATTCCTCAACGGGGCGCTTTCGGAGCAAACGGTGCTCCAGAGGAGGAGCTCGATGTCTATTATTCCTCCCTCATGAATATCCCCGTGTTTGGGGCTCGAAGTGAAGAAGAGCATAGAGTCCTTTCCGAACCTTCAGCCTTAACTCTTAGGCGTTTGCTTGCGGACGCTCCCGCAGAATCTGTTGATAGAAACCAGATTGAGAAGCCTATTTTCTTGTTCGGAGACGATTCAGAGAATCCTGACTTGTTGGATCTGGGTACCTATCGGTGGCTCAGGGTTGTGGGCACACGTTGTATGTTCCTGCCTACGATGGAGCGTGATTGTTCCCTCATTGTTTTAAGGGCTACTTCAGTTCCTAGGAGGATAAATTAGGATTTAGCTCCCACACAAGATGGAGTAACATGTGGACACTTTTCCCGAGACGGCGCACAGGTAGATCGCCATGGTCGCTATATAACTGGTTTGCACTCGGGGCTATTCCAAAGAGAATTCCCTGTCGGCGAATCAGCCGTAGAGGCCAACACTTTTGGTCGTACCTTCCTTGGCTCGGAGAGGCAGTTCCCCACCAAAGACTTTAGGACTCCTGGTTGGTCTCGCTGGAGTCCTTCTCAATGGTGGCCGCGTATCACCGAATATATCTTGCAGGAGAATTGCTAAGACCTGCAAAGATTTGGGCTTTATGCGCCTATTAGGGCTACGCAACTTGGTTTGAGGAATAACTCTCATCAATTCTTTGATATCTTAGAATTGTATAATCCTAATACCCGCACTTTCTTCACCCCAGATGGTGAATAGGGGATTCCTCTGCATGAGATGGCTGAGGTTTCTGGATTATCTTACGGAAGATATCCTTATGAGGAATATATTCCGGGTTATAAAGAATTGATGGATTTGGAGAGGGACCACCCCCAAGTAGTTAAGACTTACTAGGAGGTGATGTGCCACTATCATATTTGTATTCGTACAAATGGTCGTGCCGACAAGAAGGGGGAGAAGCTCGTTAGTCACAGCATTTGGGCCCATTACCTCTTCAAAGGTTTGAACGACAATGTTCGGTGTAAAAATCTCTTCTGTATTTGTAGTGTCGTTTGTTTACAAATCAAGAATCGCTCTTTACAACAGAAGCGAAGGGTAGGCCCTTCTTATTTTTAACGTGGGTTCGTTGGTAGCGATAGGACGCCTCCCTCGATGCTTGGGTCGAGTTTGCTTCCCTTGGACGGTCCGATCGATGTTGCGGGCGAGAACTTCAGTGCGCGGTAGAAGCTCCGACGGGCTTGAGTTCGATTCTCCCCGAGCCTTGCTTACTTGGGTGCAGCTACGATGCAAGAGTTTGCAAAGAGCTAGAGGATCTCCAAATCTGAGAGTTCAGATTGGGATTAG
>JBAKGM010051513.1:0-16258 GCA_037177215.1 Asparagus racemosus
CCCCCCTCCCCCCTCCCCCCCCCCCCCCATCCCCTTAAAAATAGCTCTCAAATGGCTGATTGTCGAACTTCGCTGATTCAACAAAGCTTGCAAAAGTGTTTGGGCAAGGCTCGCTTGGACGTGGGTGAGCCTTCTTCGAAATCGTGGATGTCGTGGCCCATTTGGGTTGTTGTGAGCTAAGTTTGTTGGTTGGTGAATTTTGTCTGTGAGTTTGAATTTAGCACAGAATTTGACTCATGATTTGGCCGACTAATAATGCCTTTTGACTAGGCCTGAAGTTTGAATTGGGAGTCGACTCACTCTTGACTCAGTTCTGCCGAGATGAGCTGCGTGGTTGGGTTCGCGTACTTTGTTAGGCGGACTTCGCTACAGCTGTTTGGGAGTTGATCCATTCTTGACTCAGTCGTATCGAGTCGAGATGAGCTTGTTTCGGGTCTTTATGATATTGTAATTAACTCAGATTATAATTTGAGAGACAACAATAAAACAAAAGAAAAATTTATATTTTCCTGAGGGTTCTTATTTGTGTGTCGGTGGAGCGTCAATCTTGTACTCCGTTGATGAACCGAATCAAGACCTACGAGTCTTTTGCTGTTGGCGAGGGTCAAATCACTTGGAAGCTAGTTCGATCTTCTCTTGTGATATTCCTTTGCGTATGTGTATGTGTCGTTATTTTTTCTAACTCTCTCTATGTGTGTGTCGAATGAATGATCTCCTCTCCTTTTATAGGCTAAAAGAGAGAGTTAATGGCCTCCTTAGGACATGGATTAGTGGCCATTAAAATAGGGGATAGTGGGGGAAGTTATCCCTTAAGAGTAGCTCTCATAATGGCTGTTTGGGCGAGCTTCGTAGTCTTGGCGGAGCTCGCTGCAGTCGTGGGCGGAGATAGAGCAGGTTAACAGTCTCTTTGGAACGTGGGTCATTAAAGAAGGGAGTAGTGGGGGTGTTTATTCTCTAAAATAGCTCTTAAACGACTATAAGGTGGACTTCATGACCTTGGCGAGGTCCGCTGAAGGCATGGGTGAAGGTTGCTGTAGTTGCAGTCGAGGGTCGTCGCAAATGTGGATACACCTTCTTCAGAAGTGGATGACTTAGTCCACATGAGCGGATGTGGGCGAGGTTCGTTAGTCAGTGACCTATGCTTACGACTTCGAACTTGGCACAGTGTTCGACTCTAGGCTAGGACGACTAATGACGCCTTTCGAGTCAGTTTGGGAATCAACCCACATTTGGTTTGATTGAGTCGAGCTGATGAACTTCGCTTTGAGTCGGCCAATGACACCATTCGATTTGGCCTGAGGCGTATTGTGCGGGTCAACTCGTGTTAGACTTAGTCGAGTTGAGTCGACATGAGTTGCTTAGTGAGGTCCACTTCAGTCTTTAGGCGACCTTCGCTATAGCTTGTTAAGGGCTCGACTTTGGACCCATTCACAGTGTTTAGCCCATAGGCGTTTACTTCTTGGATACAAGCTGATCGTTGGTCTAAGTGAAAATAAATTTTCACCATCTACAAGACCCCCCCCTCTAAAGTTTTCAAGATCCTGTATTCAAGTTTGTAACAGGGATTGAAATACTTTGGGTAAGTAGCTAAAGATGTACTGTTGAGCGTAGCTTAAGTTGGCTTGTTTGGGTGAAAATTTGTCTTCATTCGTCTACTTGGTTGCCAGAGGTGTACTGTTGAACGCAGCTTCCTTAGTCGTAGGCTGGTGTTGAAGGTTCGTTGATATTTGTATTTGTCCAAATCCACGTTTAAAATGTCATTCGCCATTTTTGTTGTTGGGGCGATGCTGTGAAACTAGTGAAGTTCGACTGTTTTTAGGGTATGAGCGAAGGTTGCTAGACTTTATGTTTGCTGAGGGAAGTTTGTTGATTGGCAACATTCGATAATTGGTGAGGCTTAGTTCATTTTGAGCTGTTGTGGGCGAAGCTCGCATCTTGCGACTTTCGTTGGTTGGTGAAGTTTGTTACGATTCGCCTTTAGATCTGTGCCACGATTTGTGGCTGAGATCTCTTGATTGGAGATCCTGTGAGATCCGCTATGGATTTGACTGAGTTTTAGGCTAAGTCAAAGCCTCTTTGTCCAGTCTAATCAGATCTCGGAAAGATACAATTGTCTCGGGAGTTAAGATTTGAAATTGGCTATAAATAGTAGCCATCCGTATCTGTTTTCATTGCTCCTTCATCATCATCATCATCTTCTTCTCCATGTCTGCGCCAACGCCGCATAGACTAGAGATGCTCCTTGACAGAGGAGCTGAGATAAGAAACTTCCAATAGGAGTTAGCCCAAGTTTAGGGCAATCAAGTGGATGAACTCTGCATACTCCGTCGCTTGGCGGAGTTGTTGTTGGCCGAGAAGGCGATGCTTGAGCAGATCATCGAGAATAAGTCGGTGGCTTGGTGCGAACTTGATCGTGATAGAGATGCATGGAGCCTTGAGTATCGCTCTCTTCATAAAGCCGTTCGGTGACTGAAATGGCACTTGAAGAAAGACTCTTGGGTCTCCACGAGCGAAGACTCTGACAGTAACTAGGTGTCACAAAAGTGAACCTACATCGTAATTAGATGTTGTGTGGCTGACTCAGGCCCGACGTTGATTTTTGACTATAGGAAGTGCTTCTTCCTGTAGACATGGCTCAGTCCTGTGTAAGTGGAGAATTTCTTACTGCTGATATGGCTCAATTTAGAGCAACGAGAGTACTTCCTATCTCCTTATCTTGTGTGGCTTAGGATGCACGAGTTGTAGCTTGGTGCAGCTCGTGTATGCTCCTCAGCCATCACACTACCCGTACCTTAGAAATATAGAGAAGTAGCAAATAGCGACAAATACCCATCATCCTTGTAATTGGATAGTTTGAGTGTCACATTGTAATAGCATCTTCGATCAATATGAACTTTTCTTCCAGTTAAAATTGTTCATCTCTTGTGTAATTGATCTGCACGTACTTTCTTGAAATCTGCATGGAATTTTCATATTTGGAAGTGAAGCTCGAGCTTCCTTTGTGTTGGTGATTGTTAGTTTTGAACTTCACCAGGTGAAGTCCCAAACAAATTGGGTTGGAGTTCGCTCAATTTGGAGACTTAGTGAATTTTGCCAAGTCATTTTGGCGAGGTTCACTATATCAAGGTCTCAAACAAACTGAGTTAAGATTTTCTCAATTTGGAGACTTAATGAAATTTTCACTATGATGCTTTGGCGAAGTTCACCTTAATGCCTTGTTACGATTAGGCGAAGTTCGACTTCTTGCAGAACAGTCTTTTTGGGTGGAGTTGAACAAGTCAGTTTGGGAAAAGCTCATGAAGTCAGTTGTGCGAGGTTCAGCCCGAGGATATAAAATAGATCAACGAACTCTGCCCAAGTTTTCCTAGCGAAGATCAAGACTAGGATCTCGGGAGAAGTTGAAGTGAAATCTTCGGCGGATCTGGTAGCGAGATCTTGGGCGAGGATCGAGGCGAAGAATCTTTGACGAAGTTTGGGCGTATCAGCCTATAAATAGGACTGTTTATCTCCCTCTTCCTCACTTTCAATTTTGAAAACTCTTCACTTCCAACCCTAATTTTCCTCTTCAAAATTCTTAGAACTTGCCACCCATGGCTCCTCGTCGTGTTGTTTCTAGAGGAAGAGGCACTGCTTGAGGAACTCACCGACCACGTGCTGACGAGGCACCGGCATGCTTGGAACTAGCAATGGGTAAGTGAGTCCATTGGTAGCGATTTTCGGATCAGCCATAGCTTGTTGGGCTTTTGAACAATGCCTCATGGCATCTAACGTTTGATCCGCTGTTTCGAGGCAAGATCTTTAGGATCATTTGTGATCTTCTTCGACGAACCTTCATTGTTAGCAACGACATTCTGTTAGCAGCCATCAATGGCGCTTGTTGTGGTGAGTTTCGGTCTTCAGGTGGAACTTGTTTAGCCTGTTGGGCTTCTACAGTGGACTTTATTTGGGCAGAGTTCGTTGATCTGTTTTGAGTGATCTTCGCTAGAGTGAAGTATGCTAGTTTGGATGACCTTCGCTCAAGTGAGACTCGCTTGTTTTGGTTGGATGAATTTCGCCAACTCGAACATACGAGCGAAGTTCACATCTTTTGGTTGAACTTCGTTTCATCTTGTCAACACTTAGTTGACATAGATTTTTTTGCTTGTGAGTGAGGTTTGCTTATGCTCTCGGGTATGATGGCTGGATTTGATCTTCAGCAGTCACTTACTCGAAAGATCTAGTGAATCGGTATAACCACTTCGGCCATGACGGCACTCTTGATCATAAGGTGACACATGTCTTTAAGGGGGAAATCCCATTATTCTTTGAGGGAAGTGGTCTGGAGAGGGAGAGGACAATCCGTGCAGGTAGTTACAGAACTTTGCAGGAGATAATTCGATGCGAAGTTCACGGTTCCTAATGAAAATGTGTCGATGAAGCCACATTTCCTTTTTGAGGATAATGTTCTTGGCGGCAACTCTTTCTTCCATTGGGGACCGGTGTACTGATATTTTACTTTAGGAGGTCACCCACATGCTTTGCCAGAGATAGAACGTCAAGTCTCGTTCTTATACTTACAACGTCTGGCTGTCCCTTGTCCCATGCACTATAATTTGACTAATAGGGAAGATAGCGTCAAGGTGGGTATCCTGAAATGTAGAGGTGGTTTCTGTCAAGAGGGGGTTTACAGAACCAATATCTTGGGGTTGCGTCCGGCCTTCGTTCAAGAGGATGCACCGACTAACAAAGTTGCGGTTGTCCCAAGCACATTTGGGTACGAACTCGCCAAGAGTGGTGCTCAATATCTTGAGGCAGACGCTAGATTTTCAGGATGGGTTAGGTCAACAGTGACTCAATAGTGGTCTCATCTGGTTAACTTTTCTCTTGTCACCTTTGGCGAGAGATTGCGAGAATTGGGGCTCTATGCTGCTGTTAGGGCCTCTAAATATGGTGTTGAGATTACTGCACCTACACTGTACGGCGTTCTAGAGATGTACAATTGTGATAGCAATACTTTCTTCACTCCGGAGGGGGAAGCTGGTATCACGCTACACGAGATGTTTGAGGTGTCTCATTTACCGATGGGGGATTGGCCTTATAAAGAATTCTTCCCCCCAAATGAGGAGTTAAACGTCTTCTCTCATGCCGCCCAAATTGTTGAGGCATTCCGGGAACTTGTTTGTCACTTCTTCATTTGTCAGAAATCTTTAGAGAATACTGGTCATGACCATACCATTGCTTGTGTTCCTTGGGTTGAATATTTATTCCCACTTGTGAGAAAAAAGGGAAAAGTGGAAGCAATCTTGCTGGTTTTAGATGCTGAAATCGAGAAGCACATCTTCTAAGAGAAATCTGTCTTGCATACTGCAGATTCTGACGTCTACGGGTTCTATGCTGGTGATAAATTTGGGAGCTTCCATCATCAAGCGAGGGAGCTAATATCTGAGTTGGGTTTGCTTGTGGGGTTTCTCTCAATATGGCTGAAGAATTGTGTTGTACCTTCTCGACTAAAAGACCGCATCTCGATCAAAGTATTGTACCCTGCAGTAATGTTGGTTTCTGGATACAATGTAGCCCTATTCCCAGTGATGGTGAGTTGCATACATCATGGCCTCTGGGAATTGGCCACGGAATATCTGAGGCAGGAAGTTAAGTGTCCGTGGAAGCAAGTACCTAACCCTAGGGTAGAGTTACCATATAGTTATTTGGTAGTATGGTTTACTCTACACTGTCCCTCATTGATGTCAGCGGCTACACCTAGTAGAGGGGATATCGCCTTGCTCCAGAGGTTCGAATGTTCCAAGTGGTTGATCAAGTATCTTGGTGGGGTTTGCAGAGCCCTTCTGGCCAAAGAGAACTATCATCTTTATTGCTGTATTCCTTCCATAGACAGTGTTAATCCTGGGGATGAGTTTGAAGATGGGGCGAGTAGTGAAGGTTTCCCTTGTCTACCTAATGGGTGCTTACGCTGGTTAGTAAACATTCGGCTAGACCACCTTGTTGCTAGGTTGAATGGGTCAAAGTGTTACATTGAGCCTTACTTGCCGTGTTGTTTTGCTTACCAATTTAGTTATGACTAATTGTATGTCAGGAACCTAAATCCTAGCTTATTGCATACTAGGAGTATAGTTAACAGAGCCCACGCTTAGTATCATTTTGTTGCAGGGGTTACCGGGGTAAAGTTTTCACTACCACAACATACTCCTAACTATTACATGACGTTAGGGTCTTGCAAGTGGTATAGCAAAATGATTGTTCCTCATCCGGACTTCTGAGTGAATCAAACTGGCTTGGTTTGGATCACAAAGTGGTACAAAGAATATTCAAGAAAAGGTTCGAGGAGTAGGATTCCTAGCATGAATGAATTCTTGGCTGAGGACTTACCAGTTAATGATCCAGAAGAGCCTGGTGAACAACCTGAGCAAGCTAGCGTTGGTGCTCAGGAATCTGTTTAATCTCAAGGGCTAATTGGCATCTAGATCTGTGAGACAGTTGAACTGGATATTCATCATGAGGCACCTGACGAAGTACAGGGGAAAGGGAAAAGGCCCTTACATGCATCCCCTTCTAAGTTGATCTTAAAAAGGTGACACTTTACTGCCCCTGATCCGAGCCTGTGCTTGGGGGCTCTTCTGAGGTTGCAAAAGAGTCTCTTCAATTCTAAGACAGGAAACTAGAGTTGGATCTTCGGGTAATCCATTGTTCCTACATTAATATAGTTTGACTGGAGGTGCTTTCTGATTAACGCACTCCTTCTTGTGTGTAGATAAAGAACCCGTTATCTTGGATAATGATGAGGAGCAAGTAGACTACGAGCATTATGACATCGACACCTATTTGACTGAACTTGAGGATGTGGGCAAAGCCAGCGACATTGGCAGTATCTCGTACATGCTAGGTATTTTCAGTCAATTTCTTATGGATGTTTTGTTTGGATGACTGACGTTTCTATTGCACGTTGAGCAGATGATGAGTTTGATTTTGATAATGTTGATGGATCGACCCATTCGTCATTTCCCACTGGTGATTATTCTGAACCGGTGGTTGACTCTGGAGGAGCTTCTAGTGTTTTAGTATCTGCACCTGAGTTTCTGCGCCTGCATGTGTTTCATTAGTGCGGTGAAAGTTGAGGATATCTGAGTCCTCGAATGAAGATGATGAAGACTCAGTGTCACCCATACCCGCAGGGCATATACAGATATGCTGCCGAGTCTAAGACCCACTTCTAATGAAGGTCCTGTAATAGGTGCGGACGTCGAACCTGAGAATCCACCCGTGAACATTGAGGCCATGCCCGTGGATGTACTAATGACTATGGCGATGGTTGTGGCCACTGTTACTCCATCTGTTGTAAAAACATCAGCAATTCCTCCTACTACGTCGAGCCTCTTAGAGACACTTGCACCGTTTTTGATGTCGGAGCGTGAATGGATACAGGTCACACTAATTTTTTGTCCTGGTACTACAGATTCAGTGGTAGTTTCCATAGGAGCTAGTTCTTCGGATGTTGTGATCACTCCCCATTCTCCTGATCCAATAGATTTAATCGAGATGGAGATTACGATACTGATGGAAGGCTTGGTGAAGTTACTCAATTTGAGTATTATTAACGCTCTTCGTCTGAGGCCGGGCTTGTTCTCTCACACTCTAAAGTTGTTTAAAGATCAGCTCGATCTCTTGTCGTCAACTGCTAGTTCGGCTCATGCTGAGCCGTTCAGGATATCTATTAACAAGGCTGAGCTTTATCTTAGAGAGTTACAGAAGTTTCACGCAGTTGATCTTGAGAGTGTTGCTGAAATCGAGTTTCGCTGCCTGTTAGCTATTCACTGCCAAGCTCTTGAGTCTACTCGCAAAGAGATGGCACAAGTTGATGCAAGGGTTCAAGACCTGAATGAGAGTATCATTTCTAATGAAGGCTTCCACGCGAAACTGCAAGAGGTTATCCAGGAGAAGGATATCGTTATCACCGCTACCAAAGCCACTATTATTGTGGCTGAAACGCGCTTGGAGGAAGCCCAAACTGCTAAGGAAGTACTTGAATTTGACTTGGCTGAGTTCGTCAAGAAGTGGGATTCTCAAGTCGTAGAGCTCTAAACTAAAACAAAGAGGCTCTCTGAGATCCATGCTAAAGCTACGCTCATTGATTCTGAGACTTTGAGGGAGAGGGCTCGAAAAGGTGCTCAAGAGGCCAAGGATGCCAATATTAACAAGTGTATTGCACAGATAAACACTTTTTATCCGTTACCTTTGTGAAGATCATTTGTTAACATTTCTTAGCTCTTTCTGAATAAAAAAGAACTTTTGCTTTACTCATGTCCCCCTTGATGCAAATGAGATAGAAGTATAATATTGATGTATTATACTAGCATTTTTGCCGGGGAGGAAAATGGTAGGGATTAGACTGACATAGGTCTAATGTTAACCGATCGGTTAAAAGGGGTCCGAGGGACCACTACCGTTTGGAAGTGTAATGTTAACTTTAACGGTGGGAAATTGATGGAAGTGTAATGTTAACTTAATCGATTTTGATATGAGCAAATTGACAGAGGTGTAATAATAATCGGTCACTTTTGCTAAGATAAGTCGACAGAGGTGTAATGTTAACCAGTCGACACAATGGTCTGACAGAGGTATAATGTTAACCGGTCGGATCATTTGAGACAAGAAATCATTTAGAGGTGTAATGTTAACATGATGATTGGATCACGGTGGTACTGTTAGAGGTGTAATGTTAACATGACGGTATGGGGGTATATTTAGAGTTAACACTGTTCAGAGGTGTATTGTTAACGTGATAGTAGTGATGGATTTGGTGTCAAGCAGAGGTGTAGTGTTAACTTAATGACTCTTTGGGGATTGAGTTTTAGATTAGACAGATCGATATTTCTGGTTCAGAGGTAGAAACTTAAACATGACCAAGATTTCTGTGGGGATATGATTCTGACTAGGATCAAGGATAATACTTCTTGAGGAATTTTTCATTGATCGGTGCCATAAACCTATTACCATTTTGGTCAATTAGGCGATATGCTCCATTTGAGTAGACTGTCTCTACTAAAAATGGTCCTTTCCATTTGGGTTGGAATTTACCTTTAGTTTTATGCGTCACGACCATGGGTCGATGGATAGCTAAGACTAGGTCGCATTCTTTGAAGGATTGTTCTCTGACTCTCCTATTAAAGGCTTTCAAAATATGTGAATGGTAGATCTCAATTCTTTACTGAGATTGAAGTCTCAATTTGTCCAGTGCTTCGAGCTCTTGGAGACACTTTTGGTGATGTTCTTCAGTTGCCATCTTCTCGGCAATAGCGATTCTTAATGACGAAACCTAAACTTCGAGGGGAATCATAGCTTCACATTTGTAGACTAAGGAAATTGGTGTCGAGCCGGTGGGAGAGCAGACCGCCATTCGGTAAGCCCACAAGCACTCTCCAAGTTTCTCATTCCAATCTCATTTGTTAGAGGCGACGAACTTCTTGAGAAGTTTGATGATGGTTTTGTTGAAAGCTTCAGCTAGACCATTAGCAGCTGGGTTGTATGGCATAGAGGCTACGTCTTGAGTTATGAACTTGTTATAGAATTTGAAGAACGGTCGACTTATGAATTGGGGACCGTTGTCATGAATGATTCGTCTAGGGATGCCGAACAGATAAATTATGTGATGTCTTAAGAACTTGATCACTTGAGATATTTTGACTTTCTCTGAGAGGAACATCTTCGGCCCATTTGGAGAAGTAATCTGTAATGGCCAGTATAAATCGATGATTTTTAGTGGACGGTAGACTGATTGGTCCGATGATGTCCATACCCCAAGCTTCGAATGGTCATGAGGCAGCTATCAGATGTAATTCTTTCAGAGGTTGATGTAGAAAGTCAGCGTGGATTTGACATGCATGACATCTTTTAGCATATGCTACTGCATCTGCTATCATTGTCAGCCAGTAATAACCTAGACGGCGAAGTCGGTCATGAAGTTTAGGGCCCCGTTGATGAGCTCCACACATACCATCGTGGGTTCCTTTAATGCTTCTCAAGCTTCACTTGGTGATAAGCATCGGAGAAGAATACCATCAAAGAATCGTCGATATAGCATCTGTGTAGCAGAATCATAGAAAAGCGCAGAGTTCTTCTCTGGATAAAGACTACTTTCTTTGGATCATATGATAGAATCCCGTGCAAGACGTAGTCAATGATCGGAGATCGCCAATCATTGCCTTCAAAGCAAGTTGACACGACGTGAACTTCATTGGCTTCAAGAATATGCTCCGGGGAGCATAAGTGATGGCTAGCCACTGTAATGCGTCTAGTAGACTTGGGTGCCAGAGCAAGTGTGGCTGCAAGGGATCCTAGGGCATCTGTGTGGGTGTTCTCGAGGCGAGCTACGTGACTGATGTAGAAGCCTTTGAACGATTGAGCGAGCTTAATAGCTGCACAATGGTAGGGTATGAGGTCTTCATGATGAATCTCATACTTTCCTTTGATTTGATTCACGATATGTTTGGAGTCACCATGAGCTTCGAGATTTTTGACGCCTATGTCTTGAGCGAGTTGTAAACTGATTATAAGGGCGTTATATTCAGCTACATTGTTAGATTTTTGACGCCGTCGAAGTATAGTTGCCATATTTGATGGTTTGAGAGAGTGTTTGACTCAAAGGTTTCATCTGCAATGTCTTCATAAAGTTTAGAAGATTCTGGGATGGAATGCTCTGCTAGAAAGTCAGTAATTGCTTAGCCCGTGATGTTCGTGGGGAAAGTTGGTTTGACTTTTGTTGCAGATGAATCTATTATAGCTTTTCACTTTTACAACAAATTCAATAAAAAAGGTGTCTTTTTATAAGACTTACAATGAAAATCAAGTTAAAAACTATAACTTTTCCCTAAACAAACGCGGGATCTCATTTATCGAGCTCTCGCTTGCGTGGGTTCTTTACCGGTGCCAGGGTTTATTCGTGGACTAACGCATGATCGGATCCTAGTCAGATTTGAGATCTACACGATCAAAAGGGGATTATTTCACCAAGGAAATAATCGCCTGAAGCAAGTGAAATCGACTAAGCAAAGTCACAACTCTTCTCGGGATCAAAACAAGGTTTGATCTAGAGGAATGATGTGTAGATCTGATCTGGATTTGTCGAACTTCCTCGCTTCGTGTGTTGACAGGCTCGCCAAGATCTCAGATCTAGAATTTTCAGACCTAAGTGTAGATCACTCCAGAATTCGACAGAGTCTCCCCTTCTTGTCCAAAAGTCTAGACCTGTGAAAATGAGCCCCCCTCTAATATTTATAGGCTTTAGAAGTGGGTACGGGTCAGATCTGGGCCAGATCTGTGCTGAGCCACCAAGAGGTGGCTCGGCCACCGAGCCGCCTAGTGTGGCCTTGTTCTGATATTTTCTAGATTCGATTGTTTATTTCCTTGATTTCAAATTCTGATTAGTTTAGTTCTGTCGACATTCAAGTTTGGCTGGTGCCGTCTCGTCGATTTCCTTAGCGCTGTTTCTTTGATTCCCTTAGTGCCATGGCTTCGATTTCCCCAGCGCCATGGCTTCAATTTCCCCGGCGCCGCCGTGGATTCGATTTCCCCAGTGCCGTGGCTTTACCGTTGAGTTTGTGTTTCGTTGCCTCGCTTCATGCATTTCGTCGACTCACTTCATGTGTTCGCGTCATCAACTGTTTGCCATTGCGTTGGATTGTCGGATAGCTCGCCATACGCTAACTCCCTGTCACGAGTCGAGTTCGGGGTCTTATAGGCAATTTTCAATGGCTACAGATACCCCCTCCAAAGTGTTTCAGTCTCGTTCTTTTATAGAAGAGTCTAAAATTCTTTGGATATGATAGGCCCTAACCTTCCATAGGTATATCGGGACCTAAAGATAGCTTCAGACCTTGATCTCTTCAATTCTTCTAGATAATCCAGTACTTTGTAGGATGGCTAAAAGTGTCATGGCTATGCATTTATTATCTGACCGCTGTCGAAATCTTGAACTGAACCTGGTAACTGAGTTTGCTTTGACTCGTGTTGGTGAGTTGCCATATAACTGACCATCAAACTTTTCGAGGCTCCTCTGTTAATCAGTGAATTCTCCGTTTGTGACGTGTTGACCTGCATCCTCACAATTTAAGCTTTTCGAGCTTCTGAGGCTGGGAGAGCCAATTTGTGTCTGCATGCTCCCAGTAGTCCATTGGGGGTTATCAAGTTATCCTTAAGAATATTTTATGAAAATACTCTTCAGAAACTTTTTGACAAAATAGGAAACAGTTTAGACTCGTATAACTTGTTGGAGTATGAAACTTGGATAAATCAGGTCGGATGCAACGTAACCTTCATAGGGCGATAATCTTGCTAAATGAACCTCTGGGATTCTTCCAAGTGTGTGGAGGAGAGAAGGAGTCAACTAACGGGCTGATTTGGCGCCGTTTTCGTACCCAGTTTAGCCCGGTCTAAATTCTTACTCAGGGTCTGACTGGAGTCCTATTCAGAACTAGATTGGGCCCACTTGGGGCCAATTTAAAAAGGCCCCACTCGCCTCTTTTTCTCCTCTTTGGCTGGCCCCGCTAGGCCATGAAGCTATACCGATGGATGCAGGTATGGGTTATTTAGCTGAGGATATCTACGTTGCTTTTTAATTCAAGATTCTGAAGTGTCTAATCCCCCTTTTTCTTCTTACAGGGCTCACCTCAAGACTTCATGACCTGGAGAGAGGCTGATGTCGGATGACGACCCAGCTCGACTTATGATCTGCCTGGAGGTCCGCTCATTCATTTCTTTGATGAACGTGATGATTGACAAGCTCCTCCTCGATGGGCTTTCTCTTCGTCAGTTCAGGCTGGTGCTCAGCCCTAGGACGGCCATGATATCGGATGCTGGTTATTCAGAGTTAGCCCAGGCCATTGCTGATGACCCCGATCATCTGGAGGCCAAACTTCAGAGACTGCAGGACCTGCAAGCAGCTAATGCTCCTTCATATATGGCTGCTCAAGCAGAAGCTCATCTAGAGTGTGATGCTTGTGCTTTCACTAGACTCAAGGTTCAGATGCATCGGGATCAAGTGGATCAGACTGAGGTCGTTGTAGCCGAGACTTATTATCTCTGGACCACCTTCACTCCTGTGTTACAGTGAGCAAGGCCAAGATAGCATAGCTCAGGCGGGAGCTTCAGGAGGAAGAAGAGAACTTGAGTGTCTTGGAGCTGAAAAGGGCCAACAAAGAGGAGGCTCTCACCGTCGTGTCTAAGAAGCTTGAACTTTTGAAGCAGAATCTAGTGAGGTCGATAAGGAAGCTACGAAGTCCATGAGCACCAACGAGGAGTCTTTCAGGGTTGATTTGCCGAAGGAACTCTATCAATCTTACAATGACGAGTTGTCTCAGCTGGAACATCAAATCTTTTGTCATAGACTTGATATTTGAACAGCTGTAATTTCTTTGGTGGCAGGACTCAAGTCTTCTTTGATTGAATAAATTTATATCCTCCTTATTATTGCTCATTATGATTTCTTATTTCGTTTGAAATAATCAACCATAATACTCATAGGATTTTTGGCAAACCTTTAGCCATCAAAAGATTTGTTGAGTCTTTACTGATTACCGTTTGAATCGAGCTAGCATGCAGATTTTCTAAACCCGTTCCGCACGCGACTTTGTGCTAAAAGAATGAAACTCTCTTAGACTTGATGCTATGATATTAAATACATAGGCTTTGTATTCTTTTACGGGTAAAAGACAAACTGACAATGCGTGTTAGACGCTAACTTTAGGATTATTGGCCAACACCCAGCCATCAACAGATTTGACAAGCCTTTACCGATTACCGTTTGAAGTGGGTTAGCATGTGGATTATCAGAATCTATTCCACACGTAATGTTGTGCTAAAAGAATGAAACTCTTTTAGGTTAGGTGCTATGATGTTGAATGCGTAGGCTTCATCTTTCTCACGGGAATGGACTATCCGGCTCCATATATTAGATGCAGGCTTATCCATGCTTAGGTTTCGAGATAAAATTCTCCAAGATAAATCTTGATGTCTTCTTCAGTCGGTAAAAGACTAAACCAGCAACGCATGTTAGGCATTGACTTATCCTTTCTTAGGATTCGGGATAAAATTCTCCACACATGTAAGGCGTGGATTGTGGTGTTATCAATATCAACCTCCCACAATTTTTAATATGTGACTTTCATTCTTTTTTACGATTAAGAACTTACCAGCAATGTGCATTAGACGTAAACTTATCCCTACTTAGGCTTCGAGATAAAATTCCCCAGACTTGAATTCTGGTGTCTTCTCCAATCGGTAAAAGACTAAACCGACAACGCGTGTTAGGCGTAGACTTATCCCTACTTAGGATTTGAGATAAAATTTCCCAAACTTGCATTTTAGTGTCTTCTTCAATCGGTAAAAGACTAAACTGACAAAGCGTGTTAGGCATTGGCTTATCCCTACTTAGGCTTCAGGATAAAATTCTCCAAGATAAATCTTGGATTGAAGGATTTTTATTGAAAAGATAAGATTGATTGGGAAAGGAAGACCTTATATTCTGTTTCCCAATATTAGAGAGGAATGATTTTGTATCCTATTTCCAGATCTTCTTTTTAGGGTAAAGAAAAACTCGAAACAAGAGAGGAAGGATTTTATATCCTATCTCTTGCTCTTGGAGAGGAAGAATTTTATATTCTATTTCCGGTGCCGATGTGGGAAAGGACGAATTTTATATTCTGTTTCTCGATGCTAGAAAGGAAGGATTTTATATCCTATTTCCAGTGCGAAAGAGACTAAAAGTAAGATCTCTACTTCGAGAATCTTGAGAGGTGAACTTAAGAGTGGGATCTCCACTTCCAGTGCGAAAGAGTCTAAAAGTAAGATCTCTACTTCGAGAATCTTGAGAGGTGAACTTAAGAGTGGGATCTCCACTCTGAGAATTAAAAAAATTTGGAAAACTTTCACTTTATAGGATTCGCTACCTGATCTGAAGATGATTTTCTCATTTATCGAGATGAGATTCCAATTTCAGCCCTAACCTTTTGGAGGTATGATCGTAGAGGAAAGGATAGAGCCCTTCCGTTTATCACGTAGGGGGATCTTACACTTGGAGAGGAGGAATTTTATATTCTATCTCCATTGTGAAGGAAATTTTAAGTGGACTTCTTGTTCATAGAAGAAATCAAGAGGGGATTTTGCTGGTGACTTAGACTTGAAAGATTTTTAGTGGACTCACCGTCAATGAATTTGATCAGTGAGGGAATTTATGGTGGAGAACTGATTTAGGGTTATTTTCAAGGACATTGGGTGAAATGTCTTACGAGGAACTTCCCGTCAAAATGGGTTATCCCAAATATGCTAAGGATAGTACTTTTTTAGGAACTTTCTATTTATCGGCATCAATTGCATGTCACCATTTTGGGTGATTAAGCGATACGCACCATTTGAATAGACTATGTCTATTACAAATGGTCCTTCCCATTTGGGTTCAAATTTACCTTTCTTTTTGGAATCGAGGATTATTGGTCACCGAATGAAGAGGACCAGATCTTCTTCCTTAAAGCTTCTCTGTTGGACTCTCTTGTTGAAAGCCCTCGACATTCTGTCTTGGTAGAATTCAATGTGTTGTTGAGCTTCTAGGTGCTTTTCATCTAATATCTCGAGCTCTTCAAAGAGTCTTCGATGTTGCTCTTTCGCTGTCATCTTCGTTGCGAGGGCGATACAAAGTGATGGGATTTGGGCTTCTAAAAGAAGTACAACTTCACATCTGTATACCAGAGAGTAAGGAGTAGCTCTGGTAGGCGTGCATATTGTGGTGCGATATGCCCAGAGTGCTTCTCTGAGTTTATCATCCCAATCACGTTATTGGTCTTCATGAGTTTCGACAAGATCTTAAAGATTGTCTTGTTGAACGCCCCTGCTAATCCGTTTGCAGCGGGATTACAAGCTGTCGATGAGACGTCTTGAATCTTAAACTTCTCACAAAACCTGATGAAGTCATTACTGACGAATTGAGGACCATTGTCATGTATGATCCGTCTCGGCACGCCGTGTCGATAGATGACGCGATGCTTGATGAACCTGATTACACTATTCATTTTTATTTCTTTAAGCGGGATTGTTTCAGCCCACTTGGAGAAGTGGTCGGTAATCGTGAGAATGAACTGATCGCCTTTAACTGACAGAGGAAAAATAGGACCCACAATATCCATCCCCCACGTCTCGAACAACCAAGATGTAGCCGAAGGATGCAAATGCTCCGGGGGTTGATGCATGTAATTCGCGTGAATTTGACACGCGTGGCACT
>JBAKGM010051552.1:0-16249 GCA_037177215.1 Asparagus racemosus
TGTGTGTGTGTGTGTGTGCGCTCGTAACTCCCCTCATCTTTACTTTCAACTACACTAAACCCCTTAAACTAATCCACTATCAAATTTTAATTAGCCCTAGATTTTATTAATCTAAATTAATCATTTTCTTTACTTAACCTAAATAGATATTTTCATTAATCTAGATTAATTACCTTGCATCGTTATCCTAAGTTCTAAAGGTGATTAGCTACTCATGATTTAAAATATTAATTAAAGAAGGTTAAATAAAGAAAATTAGAGAAGAGAGAAGAAAGAAAAAATAAAATAAAAGAAAACTAAGAAAATAAAGTGCAGAAATTAAGGGCTTAACAAATTGAAGAAAAACCAGAAATAAAACGAAGAACTTCAAAGGTTAATTAAAGAAAATTAGAGAAGAGAGAAGAAAGAAAAAATAAAATAAAATAAAACTAAGAAAAGAAAGTGCGGAAATTAAGAACTTAACAAATTGAAGAAAAACCGGAAATAAAATGAAGAACTTCTACTCCAAAATAGGAAGCAGGAAAGAAAACTTTTATTGATTTTCTAGAGGAATTGATTATAAATACAATGAGCCTAGGCCCCTATTTATACTATACAAGAATCATGGCCTTCACAACCATGCAATGTTATGGATTTAATCTCAGCAAACTGTGTAAGTTGATCTTGACTCATTGATGAGAAAGGGTCCTCATCAATGAGTATAAGTCAACAACAGTTCAAATTTCAACCATATGCATTGATGAGCACAGCTTTTCCTCATCAATGGGTCATCGATGAGCTAGGGCATATCGTTCTAATTCTGAATCTTGTTTGATCTTTGACTTAGAACTTTGTCTTAGCCCCCAAATAATTGATTATCATCTTTTCTTCTGCCAGAGATCTCTGCTGAATTTGATAGATTCTTCTAGAATTTAGGCTTTCTGACTCATTAAGCTTCTTTTGTGCTCTTCTTCATTTAAACTCTATTTTTCTTAAAATAATCAAAAAAATACCTGAGTAACAATTAAATGGTACAAACATATATACAAATGGGGATATAAAAATGATATAAAATGTGTTAATCAGTAAACCCCGTGTCGCTAAACTTAGTGCCCAACTAAAAAATGGGTGCCAGTTAACTCCAGTGCCCAGGGCACACAACCCTAGTCGACACTGTAGCAACGACCACGTGCAAATAACAACACATAGTTTTGGAGAATAATGTAGCAGGAATAGAACCCAATGTGACTAAGGACAATCCCTGCATCACTCACTAAACAACAACAACAGCTCCTTCTATAGTTTAGAAAGAAGAAGGGCAAGTCATAACTTCACAGTGTGCGAGAAGAAGAGCCTACTATTAGACTAAGATAGCTGAACAGATAGCTACCACCCCACCCCTAGTAAAAACAAGGCCAACAAGTGGTTAGGGCTAAAATGAGCAAAATCATCGATCCCTCACGGTCGAAGAGCTAAGTCCTGCAGCTAATTTACAAGGCTATTTGAGTGCCAAACTTTTAAGGCGTTCCACCAGCATTGCCAGAGTCATTTTGGAAACTTCGGCTATTGTTTAACCAATTCTAACTGCATCTAGACAATGTCACTATTATATTATCACGTTTGGCCACAGTGCACCCTCTATTCTCATAGAGGGGGTATGACGATGATTCCACCGTGTTGGTCATCTAACATATAGCCATCAAGAACTTTGGTTTTTGAATAGTTAGTTGGGGGTCCCACTCTAACTCAACAAAAGAGGAGGCAGTCTTGCAAGAGAAGAGCTACCAAGATTGATGATAATGAGCTACAACTTACTATTGTTAATATGATCGGGCGAGGGCGCAAGACCACCAACACTGAAAGTGGTCGAAAGAAAACGCAATCGTCAGGTCTCCCAGACTATTACCAAGGATTGACTGATAGAATCCATTACAAAACAACCACGAAGGCTACACTAATTCATGTTCATCACGTAGTGATTTTGGTATATGATGAACCATTCGACAGAGGTAGATAGCACAACACATTGTCATGCCCTACTCATGGGAGATGACCCGGTAGATAGAATATTCATAGAATCAAACATATAAAGTGTTATGAAAATACCCTGTAACCTATTTTATTATACATCCATGACCACTCATAATACAAATGTACATGAAAGTACAGGTTTTATCACAACAACAACATCACAATAAAATATCAAAGCAAAAACTAGAAAAGATAACATCAATTGTTAAAACTCTAAATCCACAAGATAGATAAAATTCAATATTAAAAAATAAATACAAGTCTTGGCTCAAACACAATCATCAAATACTATATAATATATTTAGAGTGATATCATGAAGTATCCACTGAAATTAAATAAATAACTAGTTATTGTTCATGGGAGCTACGGTATGGCACGACTATTTCCTTCTAAATTGCTTATTTAGATACGTTTGGTCTGCTGTAATTTGACTCACTTCATCACAAAGGGTTAGACATAAGATCTAAGTGAGGAAAATATGGGGAACTGTAAGAATCAAGAGTTGATTGCACAATAATTAATATATCCTTATCAACTAAACAAGAATAAAAATAAAAATCAACTGAAATGATGATAAGTCTCAGATGGATATAGCATGTAGTGTTGTGCACACAACATATATAAAAAACATAAACAATGTATTAAAGAAATTAATTACGTTCTTATTTAGATATGAAATGATTGAGTGTGCCCACTTAAGGTGGTTACATATATATAACTCATAATAAACAGATATATACTCATATTGAAGTCCTGTGGCTAACCAACCAACCATAAGTTGGGATTCATCTTATCACTTATCCCCAAACCCGCTGTTATTTAATTTGTATATGTAATGTTATGCACTAAAATTCACACCCTATGGTAACCTTACACAGCCTCGTTAGTACTAATCAGAATGATCCAGGTCACGGATCAGCTGTGTAGATGACTCATGTATTAGGAATAATGATCCAGGTCAGGGATCAGCTGCGTAGATGACTCATGTGGAATAACTAAATAATGATACACTCCATAGTCTAGGATATAGATCTCTACACCCATCTACATGTATAAAGATTACAATGTAAATCCTAATAGGTCAACTCTAGCACCATTTAATTCATAATGATATTTATATCCTCGTTCATTCACCTCATAGAGAGTTCTATATTCAATGAACATGTGCTGAGTTATCCAAGTGATCAAATCACTCCATAGATTATGTAGGTATCTCATAGGACTACTCCTACATCATCAAATACTCATATTCTGTCTTAAATAATGATTAAAATAGATAAATATTCTAAACAAACTAAACTCTAATTCAGCAGAGAGGTATTATGAAACATAACAAATTCATGCGGTTGACTAAAATCACCCAAATGTCTCCCCTAAAGAAATCAGACATCTCTGAGAAATAAACCAAACATAGGTTTCTGTCAAACCCTGATCAGGCATCTACATTCCTCGACCAGACGTCTGATTCTAAATACATACTAAGATTAACAGGAATTTCTACGGTTTATATCATATTCAAAGAATAATCGCAGAGAGATAAACTAAGAGAACCCCCATGAACTGAGAATAAGGTGGAGAAAAACCCTCGCCTAAATTCAAGATCATTTCCTCCTGCCAAGTTCCCTCTCCCCCTAGCCATCCTCTATCGTAGAACTCTTGCTCCAAGAGTTACGTTTCCAAAAAAAGAAGAGAAACCCTAAGAATATGGGGTATTTATAGGCATTGGACCTATTTCCAAATATTTTTTTTCTTTTACTCTTATAACCCTAAGGGTTATATATGCAAATCCCCTTTACTATTAAGTCTAATTCATGAATCTCATTCTAATAAAGTTATACTTTAAGGAATTTCGTCATATTGAGTAGAAATAATTATACAATTTACAAAAGTCCCCTCAATTAAATATATAATTTAATTAAAAAATCTGTGGCCTTACACACAAACTACTATAGCTATTATATTTCTAGCAAAAGCTGATAGATGAAGCTCATGCACTGACCAACCAAGCTCGCACCAACCAACTTCTGCACAATTTTATTAAAGTTCTGAAATTTTTTTGAGAGGCATTGCATGGTCGTATTGTCAGTGAACCTCGCGCCGGTGCTTGCTTCAACTTTATCTTCTAATTGGCTACAATTTCTTCATGGTAGCGGACACATTGAACGATTGTCTCTAAGCTCGAGTCGATTGAAGCTCGCGCTATGTAGGGATCCTTTCATATAAATAGATACCCTTCATCATTTTCCAAAGGGCTCGAAATTTTGCTATAATTAGCCTCTTGCTCATAGCATCTTCTACTCTACTCGCTTCTGCAAGCTCACATCGCAAATTAGGGTTTGAGATTTATCTCACCTTTTAGCCTTTACTTGATTTCAATCTTATGTTGGGCATCATAGTTGGTTATCTAGCTTAGTCATAGTCTCTAAAGCTTGACCTCATCTTGTTATTGAGATTTTTATACCTATTTCCTAGGAGTAACCCACAAAGATGAGTTTTAGCTCTTGAAAAAGAGTTGAGTTCTTGAAAAAAGGAGCTATCTTCTTTCCAAACTTGACGAAAGCACATACAAATCATATTGACAATAGTTACAAAAGTAGCAAGTAAGTGTTTGTATCGTCAACAAGATTAAAAGTTTGAACCCATTGCCACACCTATCCAAAACCCTTTTCTTTCATCTTATTTTTCAAAGAAGATGGACGCACTAACCTCAAGCTCAACATCCTCGGGAAAACAAATGACGACTCTACTGAGGAGTTGCTTCTTAAGTGATGAGATGCTTGTTTTGCAGTATGACACTCACACCGAAAGAGTTGTTGAGAATACACTTATCCTCAAGATTGAACAAGCTACTTATGATGTGAACTTGAAGAAGGGTCGAAGCCCTAACCATGTGTAGAAACACAAGAACTTTGTTGTTTTTGCCAAGACTCCAATCGCGCACCACCACAAGGTTATCACCTGGAACTCATGCACCGATAAATCAATTGAGTTCATGACTAAGGCAAGGTGTGAGTCTCGTGAAGCTCACCACAAGATTCAACAAGAGAAGGCCACTTTTGTTCATACTACGATGAAGCCCTAGGATGCACCAACCTCGCACCTCACTCAGAGTGGGTCCCTATTGACTCCACTATTGAGCGGTCAAGTGAAGCAAAAGCTACTGTGAGCTCCAACTTCACTCTACTATCATAAGCCCTCAAGCTCGCACCGCTACTGAATTGTCTCAATCTTAATCTACTGTTGTGGTATCCCATGCTTGCGCCACTTATTGTCGCTAACCTCACGCCGCAACAGAGCCTCAAGCTCACACCAAGGCAAGGATTGGCATGTTGTAGAGTCACATCATGCAAGGAGATGAGCTTACTACCAAGCCAAACTAGCTGAATAGCAGGCATACTTCCCAATCCTACGTCAGGCTAAGGCCGATGCAAGGATGAAGAAAAAAAAGAACAAGAGATACAATCCCTCAAGGGGTTAAAGAGCCAAGTCCCATCATCGATCTATGAAACTATTTGAATGTTAAGCAGCCCAAGCATTCTAAAAGCAATGTAGATGTTGTTCTTGAAACTTTAGATATTGTTAATGTAAGGCACTGACCCCAGATCTGCCTAATCTTGACCGTAGATAAAACCTTGATCATTTGAACCGTTAGATTTCCCCACATCATGAGATCTTGCCGCGTGTTATTTTTATATGTTTTTCCATCATAAAGATCTTTGGGTTTGTTTTCGATTAGGTTTTATGAATTCCTCATGTGTTGGTCTTTTAAAAACCTTTTCCAAAATGAATTTGGGCCTTGAGAGGGATAAACAAGCTATTGGGCTATTTCATGTGAGAGGCTTAATGGGTTGAGACACTATTGGATTGAGATCCATTAAACCCGAACTCAATAGTGTAACCCCTCTAAAAAGTCAATCACCTTCTCATTTCAAAACTAATGCTAAAATAAGAGAAGATTGGAGGCCAAGAAAGAGAGCTATACAATCCAAGGCAAGTGTTTTATATTTTATTATTTATTATTTCAAAAATTAAGATTATGAGTTTTGTAGATCTTGCTAAATGCTATCATTTGATCCTTGAAAACTTTGATTCGGTTAACTTTGATTTTGTGGGTTGTTGTTATGCGAAGGAAATCCCTTTGAGATAGAGTTATTCACAATCTCTATCAAGGAAAAAGATCCAATATTGTAGAAAATGATAAAGATTTCAAAGTTCTTTTTTTTAGATTTTGTGGGTTTTAATGAGCAGTTTTGAATCCTTATTTCTGAATTGACATTTTATTGATCAAAGAATGAGAATGTTAAGGGGCTACCCCATTTTTGGTGAAAAGAGAGCTACGAGCAAAAATTGTTGTTTTCATGGGTAGATTTTAATATAGTCAATGTTTTGCAATGAAAGTTATTCCAAATATTTTATTTATTGTTAGAAATCATGGGTAGAAAGCGGATTTTGATTTGGTTGATTTTTAGTTGAGTTTTAGATTGAGCAAAAATTGTTGTTTTCTAGGACTAGCTTCACCTTTCATCTAAATAAGCACCGATGCTCAGTGGAAAACAGTTTCTATTTTTTAATTACAATGACTGAATGCTGATGCTTAGATAGTACTAGTGTCCATGATCAATCGAGTTTTTGTGTTGATTAGATTTGACTAGGATCTCACTTAAGTGGAGGAGTCTAGCGTGGCATGGGTGAGTGTCGACTCAGGCCTACCTAAGCATGGACGCTCAGTTCAATGAAAATCCTTTCATTTTTCATTTTTGGATTTGTTCAAAATGATTCATGAGTTCCTATATATTTGTCACTATATATTATGATATCTAAAACATACTTATGCTTGTTATTGCCATCTTGAAGTAGAATCATGGATAGAATGTTGATTATAATGTTTTTATGATGTTATGCAAAGTAGTTTATTATGTTGATATCAATCTAGTTGCTCTTCTTTATATCAATGTCGCTTGAGGTTTACACCATGTAGATGACCTAGAATTACATGGACATTATACATTTTGATGCTAGGGAACTACCTTGGACTTTTGATATGTTGGTTCACTTATAATGAGGCTTGACAACTAGGGATGTGCATGATTAGACACTATGATATGGAATTATACATGATGGCAATGATTGCTATGTGTTCAAATATTGGGTGTGTCCCTCGTGATAGCAAATCAAAAACAAGCATGGTAAAGCAAGAACAAGTTTGTGTTTGGGATACATTGCATCTAGTTAGTGGGGGCTCATGATCCTCCACCACTCAAAACTTGATCAAGAATGAAAGCATGATAATTCTGAATTTAAGATCAAGTATTCGGCTGCATCAAGTCATTATTTAACAAGCATCATTTGGAGCTTTGGAAACCTAGTCGGAGAGGGCACCCATGCATGAAAGATCTCTAAGGATTGAGTTATTTGGTCCTAGTATATAACATATCATGTATAATCAAGTAATAAAATGTTCATGTGGGTTAATTATTGGGGGAATTGGACAAGAGAATGTGAGGCCTATGGTTGCTTTTTGAGTGCATTGAAGGAGGAGTTTATTTTGCATGAAAACCAAGACCAAGTATGAAACCAATATCAAGCTCCATGTAGGCATTTCAAACACACATTAACTAATAAGAGTTGTCCCTAAAAAGAGAGAGTTAAAGGTCATGTGATAGTTAGTTAACAAGCACTGGCTTATGATATATCTATTATATACTATTGTACCTCGCTGATGTATCTTTTATTGTTCATATGTCAGCTATAATTTCAGTTATGTTTCTGTCATGCATGTTTCTAGTTCATGATGTATCACAAGCAGATATCATTATATATCCTTTCTTACGAATACACAAGTCATGCATCCATGTTACTCTTTACATGTGCACATACCATCCTTTATTTTGCACACTTGCTAGATGGCTTTTTGACAGTCTTGATCTTTCACACAAGTTGTGAACCCGGATTCTATCTCACCATGTGTAGGCACTCCTATTTCTAGTGAGTCCCAATTCTACAGTGACGGTTCCACCTGAGTATCTGGAGTTCACATGTTTACTAGTTTAGTTATCTTTCAGGCTTTATGAGATCTTTTCATGCTTTATGGTTTATCCTTATATACATCTTTCCTAATCTATTATTGTAGTGGATATTATAGCCATGTGGCTTCGGAATTTATGTATTTCATTTTGGACATTTTTGTATCTAACTTTTGATACTCATCTTTCAGTATTATCTGTGAGGCTTTTTTTTATCTTTGTAGTATTGTATATTGCTTCCGCTATATTTGTTGAGATCATGTGATATACTATGATATTGTTTAGATGATGGATACTGTGATGTATGTACCGGTCTTATATAAGATTAAGTTTATGATTTTGGTTGGAGTTGGCCCATTTGCATACGTTGTCTACCCTAGGCACGTGGTCAGGAGCTGGCTTTTTGTACCGGGGCATGACAATTAACCCTACTCTGGTTGCACCGAGACCCTTCCATTGTCATGTTATCACAGTTGGTCATCTGAAATGATGCACCCTCTATTCCAACGAAGGGGGTATACCAACCCTCTTATCACATTATTTTTATGACACATATACATCAAGGATTTCAGTCTAGGAATGGTTAGCTGGGGGTCCCACCCCAACAACTCAAAAGAGGAAGTGGTCCTATAAAAAGAGAGCTGCTAGAATAGATGCTAATAAACTGATGTTCCTGACCATCAATATGCCAGCTTGTGGGCAAAAAAATACCATCATTGGGGTGATCAGAAGAAGGACGAAGGAATTCTTCCACTGCAAGTCCCTACTTACTATCAAATGCGTAGTAGTTCTAAACCTCCAACTATGAGAATGCGATCCAAGGCTGTTAAGAAAGCCATGCCTTCTCTTAGCCTCAAGAATCCCTTCTTTGACCTACAAGGTGGTAGTGAGAATTTTGCATGCACCTTGATAGTACTATGAGTCCTACTGATCGAGGAAAGTTGATGTCCAGATAACTGATGTCTCTTTAAAACTAGAAGGTAATGAAGGAAAAAGAGTTGGATGTCAACAAGAAGCCTCTCTAGGTAGCGTCCGGAATGCTACTCCCGTACTCACCTTACCAAATATTAATCCAGCACTACCGGCTTTGCCTAATCTACTGGTGCCACAGGCTATTAGCATCATAAATCTGTTGCACTAATTACAGTAGCTAAATGTAATAGCTGAAAATTAGCAGAATGCTATGATGGGCATGCAGGTGATGTGATGAATCAGCTGGTGGAATCCTATAAGTAGATGGGCTAGAGCATGTAGTTGTTAATGACAATCGAGAATTGAGGCGTGACTCTTTCCCAAAATGCTAAGATGTTAGGCATCACTCTGAACCCTTATAATATTGCCAACACAACAGTTGGAACAATGAAACCGGCTCATAATGTAGGGAGTCATCAATTCCACAAACGGGGGCAACACCTCAACTTTAGAACTTAGAGGCAGGGGGTAGACAAACCACTCTTCAACTCAATCAAGGGCATGGATGTATGGGCGTCATAGTAGAAGGGCCTACATTGATGGGTGTAATAGGAGTTGTTCACCTACCTCCACAAGAACCACAAGGCCATCAAGAAAAGTGTTCAAATTGGTCTGTCAATGTAGGTCACTACGAGCCTGTAGCAACAGTGGACCCACAAACGACCATCCTTCATGCCGAAGTTGCCAAGATGAAAGCCTTGTACAATGCCATGTAGTAGAATAAGGAGATTAAAAGTGGGGGGCTTGCTAAACTATACCCAGCCGAGTGGGATGATATACCATACCCCTTGAAGTATAAACTAATCAATTTCCATCACTTCGACGTTCTTGGTTCAGCATAGCAGCATATCTACCAATTTGAGGCCCAGATCAAATATTTGATAGGAAATGATAAACTCCTAGTTAAAGTTGTTTTGTGGCACTCTGAAGAGTGCAGCTTTCAATTGGATCAAAGGTCTACTAAAAGGCAGCTTCACCTCTTGGAAACTCACATGGTAAATGATTTCTGGATCAATTTTATGAAACTAATGCTAAGATGACTTTTTCAAGGTTAAAGAGTGAGACCTATCGACCCAAAGAGAAGATCCAAAGATATTCCTCATGTATTTATAATAAGTTTGATGTTTGGTGTACTCCCCTTTGGCAAGTAACATTGTTAAACTCAGATCCATCAATATGTATATGCCTGTAATTTAAGTAAATCAAGTATGCATAGCAATCAAGAATAATGATGCATACCTCATTGTTCTCCCAAGATTCAAAAATAAAATACCAATATTCTTCGGGAAATACAAGCATGAAATGATTAATGATTGGCTCTCCGAAGACTCTGAGTCTGAAGAAGAGGTCCCACAATTCAATCATTACGGTCAAGTAGCCCAACAGATAGCGTGGAACATGGATTATGATATTGATGCTCGTCCTAGACTTAATTTTGGCAAAAGGTCACATCCCAAATAAAACCACTTGTTCCAAAAGAAAGGAAGGAGGATACTATGAAAAGACCTGCAACGAGCTTGGATACGTCACTCCTCTTGAAGCTTATGAATGAGAAACAAGCTCTTCAAGTTCAACTCATATTCTTCAAACGTCTCTGAATAGGACTCTGATGTTAGTATTGGAGCGACATTCAAGGAATTGCCTATTAATATGGTCTCAGTTGACCAAGTCGAAGGCTATTTTGAGCTTCCACCAGATGATTCTAAACTACCCAAAGAAGATACTGACCGTTTGGGCTCAGCATCTCGATGGACAATGGGAAACACATTTTAAATAGCGTGAGACTCCCACTAATGATAAAGTTGAACAAGTAGACTTAGGTGACGGATCAGACAAAAAGCCTATCTTTGTTGGTGCCAGTCTACTACCAAATGAATGACAAGAGTGTATTTCCCTACTTCAAGAATATATTGATATGTTCTGTTAGACGTATGAGGACATGCCCAAACTCAATGAAAATGTCTCTTAATGTCAAACTCGGCTCCAAGCCGGTCATACAAGATTAATGCCAGTTGAAGCCCAAGATAGTGGACAATTGAAAAGAAAGTCTAGAAGCTCATTGACTCATATTTCATTAAAGAGGCGCCACATCCGATGTGGGTTTCCAACATGATCGAGGTCTCCAAAAAGAATGAAACGGTGAGGATTTGCATCAATTATCGTGACATAAACAAAGCTTGTCCTAAAGATGAGTTTCCTTTTCCAATCACCGACATTATGATCTACAATACATGGTTTCAACTATATGTTGTTTATGGATGGTTATTTTGGTTATAACCAGATTAAGATGTAGAAGAATAATTGGGAACACACGGCATTTAGAACACTGAGGGCTATCTATGCTTACATAGTATAAATGTTTGGCTGGAAAAATGTAGGCGCCACATTATCAGTGAGCCATGTGGACTATTTTAGTGAGCACTTACGAAAAAACCTCGAGTGTTATGTTGATAATCTCACTATCAAGAGCTGACGTAAGGAAGATCGCCTGAATAATTTGAGGATAGCATTTGACATCATGTGAATGCATAATCTAAAGATGAATCTGATTAAGTCTTATTTCGGTGTGTTTAGTGGGTAATTCCTTGGATTTCTCATTACTTCTAAGGGAATTCAAGTTAGCTTAAGGATTTAGAAAGTCAACTTTACGAAGCTGATAGAAAATTGGGTTTCTAAATCGACTATAAATTTAGCTTAGCCAACTATAAAGTCAGTTTTGGGTTAAAAGTCAGCTTTGCTCAACTTCAAAGTCGGCTTTGCGATAGGTTTCAGTAATTTGCAAGTCTTTTCCACATCATTTCTTATTGTTCATTCCTCTTATTGTCATGTGACTTTGGGGACTGGTTTAGAATATCCTTTACTCTAGTTTACAACTACTAGCATTGGGTTATAACATGGGTTCCTAAAAATTAGGGTTTCAATGAAAGAATTAGAGTTTTGATGTAGATTTCAATTGTTTCATGCTCATTTTGGGTTTCTAAATGATTTATTGTAAAAACAAATTTAACAATCCTAGAACATAATTTAATCATTGCATATCATATCCTAATCAAAAGAATTGAGCGTGCATCTAGATCTAATACTTAAGGATAAGGTTTCTAACAAACACTGATGTTAAATAAACATCAACGATAACCCTAAGAATTGCTATAGATCTAGGAATAAATTGCAGGAAATATTAATAATTTACTGAAATTTATGTATAATGCATAAAGGAGAAAATGAGTCAATTGTAAGAGACGGCAAGTGGTACTTGTCTTTGGATCTACTCAACGTGGATGTACAACATGATTTCCTCAAGCAAACTCCTCGTCAAAGCTCCAACTTTTCCCTCGGTTATGACCGTTACCTTTTGTGCAAGATGAACAAGGTTGGAGGACTGTTGTAGCATTTGGATCTCACGTTCCTTTTTTCTTTCCCCCCCCCCCCCCCTCAAGCCAACTCAAGAAGGAGAAAAGAAAAGGTACATGAAATAAGTGTTGAGGGATCTTGTTGGGCAACTTTGAATTATATCCTATTGGGTTATAATCGACAAATGGATTATAAGCCAAGTTAATTATAACACAAAGTGTTTGGTAAATATAGTGGATTATTATCCACTTTTAATAGTAGAGTATTTGGCAAATCAGTAATTTATAAACCACCATTATTGTTAAAATGATAAAAAAACCATTTGATGGGATTAGAGAGAGATAAATGAGGTCTTGAAATTTTCAAAAAAGGTGATGGGTATATTGGTCTCTTGCTTTAGTCAACCCTTGTAGCTTATAAGCCACAAAAAATATATTAGTCTTTTCTTTAGTCAACCCTTTTAGCTTATTAGCCACCAAAAAATATGCTAGGCTCCTCTAGCTTATTTGCCAAATAAACGAATTGCCAAACATGTCAAAGTGGCTTATAAGATACAAAAAGTAGCTTATAAGTCGCCGGTAGATAACCTATCTACCAAACATGTCATAGTGGCTTATGAGATATAAAAAGTAGCTTATAAGTCACTTTGACCACTTACCAAACATGTTCTTATCAAGTGATAGCATACATATCTTATACTATTATTAGTATAGTGCATGTGCTTTGCATGTTGACATACTTATTTTATCTTTTAAATCTTTTTTATGTAATGTTTTATAACTTATTGTCAAGTTTGATTTTGGGAATAAAACCGTCATGACTTATAGTAATTTTCTCATTATTAAAATATAAATTTCAATGAGGTTCATTTTGAAGTTTATCGATATTAATCTCTAAATTTATAAAATTCTAGTGCTCTATTTTTAAATTTATAAATTTTTAGGTTCTTCATGCAAACTTTCAGATTTATTCTATAAAATTATGAAAATTAAGGGTCTTTTGTGCAAATTTTAGGGTTTACTTATAAATTTTACAAAATTATAATGTTTTTATAAAACTTAATACTAATTATAAAAGTTATAACTGTTGGAATACATAGAAGGTGCATCTATCTTTTAAAACATCTTAAAAGCCTAAATATATACTTGTGTTTAGTTTATAATTTAAGATTATGTATGTATTGAGAAAATTTATAGTTGGGGTCTTATATGCAAGTTTGCAATATAATATATCATTTGGAAGGGTAAATAAAATACTTAATGTAAAATATATATTTACATATTTTTTTTATAAATATGCAAATTTTGTTAGTTCTAGGGTTTATTTTTGCAAAATCTATAATTTTCAAAGTATTTTGGGTTTTTTTAAAGATCATTTTCATTCTTCATTTTCTAGAAAATAATAACAGTGATCATAAAGAAAACTATTCTTCAAACTTACAGGAAAAACCTAACATAGAAACAAAGTAAAACAAATCACACAATATTAGCTATCAACAATAAAGATTATTAGTTAACAAAAAGCAAACAAAACAATAAAGATTTATAGAAATACAAACCAGGAATTGAAGTATAAGGAGGGGACTCAGACACCTATGAAATCAAACAAAATAAATTAGTTTTCATTACCATCAAAAGGGAAAACCATCATAAATTAAAGTATAACAAAAACAGATCGCTCCCTATCCTCCTTAATCATCTTTATACCTAAAAGGTATACATGACACTTTTTATAAGAAAGAGTTAAAGGAGATTGAAGGTAATGGACATTGGGAAGATGGAGTGGGCGGAGGTTATGTGTGGATGGTTAAATGAAAAATTGATGGCAATTAGTGGGGAGGTTATGAAAAATAAGTATGCATGTATGTATGTGTTTGATTTGAAGTGATATGGCTTATGTATGTTTTATGCATGCATGCATGTATTTTATATATGCATGTATGTGTTTCGGAGAGCATTTTTGGAAGAAAATATTATAACATCCAATACACTTCTATAATAGTACTAGGTTTTATACATGTGCAATGCACGTGGTTAAATATCATGATTAAGTATTTTTAGCTTATTTTGTAACTAAAATTTGCTCTTCGGTTCCACTTTAATAGTTTTTGCTCACTTTTGTCTCTAAACTTTAACATTGCGATTATTTATTTTCTTTGATGTTTGTTTAAATGGGCTACACCTAATTTAAATTTTCATTTTGATAATTGAATTGACAGAAAACAAATATAATCTGAAGCTAATTTGAATTTTCATATTATTTGGACTGACATGAAACCAAGCTTTACTTGAGAAAGTACAGTGTTGCAAAAGTGAAGAACATTGAAATAGTGTTATACATCGAATGTGAATATTTAAAACCAATAAGGCAAGATGATTTATTAAAAGTATGCTAAATGATACTAAAGAGAACATAAAGTTTGTTTCTAATCATTGATAGACTTTGTAAAAAATTATAAACTAACGATTAATGCTAACTCTAGTCTACTTTTATATGATAAAAGCATCCACATAAGCATATAAAAGTACTGAAAAAAGTTCATAAAACTCTCTTCTAAATATTCCTAATTTCACTCAAAATAATTAAACTATTCTATAAAATATTTTGAAAATATTGTCTTTAATTCCTTCTATTTTATTTTTTTATTGAGTTGAGATCAATCCTTCTTCACCTTTATCTTTTTCCTGAGCAATTCTAGTGTATAGTGTCTTCATCATCTACATCGATTGTGACGTCAGGCTGGACCTCGTTTAACTTCACAAAGAAGTTGAATGTATTTTTGATGTTCAATACAAACTTCTTGAAATACAGACTTTGACTTTTTTCCTATTTCAATGAGAATAAATATTAATTTCATATATATGAAATTCTTTGTATTCCTAGTTTATTACTTAACTAAGATTAGGAGCTACCTCGTTTTTTCTCTATAATATATTCTTCTAATATGCATCCAACAAGAGTTTCTGTTATGTCAATAATGTTACATTTACTCTATCCCTATCATTTTCAACAAAGATCTGAACTAAATACCTTCATTTTTCATTGTTAATTTGCCTTAGATTATAATAATATTAATATGTAATTTCTTTAGCATTTGAAGAACAAAGTATGAAATTTATGAAAACTTACTAATTTTTCTTTTGTATCTTCAATGGAGAATTCTTCTTTGATTAGGATAACGTTGTAAAATTATTATTCAATGGAACTTAGTCGGTGCTTCTTTGATAGATATGTCTTATGTTAATGTCAATTCAAGTGATTCATGGACGTTTTCCGAATTTTAGATTTATTTTATTCACTTTCTCATTTGAAATGGAAATAGCTTGATTCTTTTGAAGGATATCGCTGAACATTCTGATAGTTTTTCCATACGTAATTCCTTGTATTCTTTAACCTCATAAATATTATTAACACCAATGATCACTATTTCTAATTATAATCAATTAATGCAAAGCTATTATATTATAGTCTTTTATCAGTTTTATGGATTTAATCTTCTATCAATTAATATTGCTTATGTATTTTTGCTACTCTTAACTTCTTAGTAATATTATATGCAGTTACTTTAATTTATATAGTGACGATGATTTTAAGCTATCATATATTTTTCAAGTTTTTATTCCTTAACCGGATGTTTTTAAGCAATTCTTATTACATTTTTTTACAAGCATCAACTTAGACTGTTTTTAGATGCTGAAAAGGGATAGTAAACCCTAAATTGGAAATTAAATTATATATATCTTAATGGAAGAATAACAATTACGTTTTTCTTTGCCAAATTTAGGAATGTTTTCTTTAAAATTTTCTTTTAAGTGTGGTAGTTATAACTTCTATGTTTCATGTGTTGGTGGTAATTTTCAAATGTTAGGATATTTCTTGCAACTCTGAAATT
>JBAKGM010051650.1:0-16239 GCA_037177215.1 Asparagus racemosus
ATATAATCAAGCCTATATATCAAAAGATAATATCATCTAAATCAATCTTGTAAAAGTGTATACATAGGCATGTCCAAAACAAATTTTTATTTTTTTAAGAAAACAAAAACAAAGAAAGAAAAACTTTTGTTTTGTTTTTGATATATAAAAATAAAAAGAAAAAAAATCTTAAAACAATACTAAAAAGAAATCAAGAAATATGAAAAATATGTATATATGACAAGAAAGGTCAACATGCTAGATTCTAAGAGATAGATACCTAAATCTTATCTTAATCTAGTGAAACGGTCCTTAGGCAATGCTTTTGTTAAAATATTTGCAAGTTGTTGATCAGTGGGGACTAACTCAATTCAGAATATTCTCCTTACCAATGTAGTCCCTAACAAAATGATGTTAAATATCTATTTGTTTTGTGTGTGAATAGTAGACTGGGTTCTTACTCAAATCAATGGCACTCTCATTGTCACATCTTATAGGTGATGTCGTAATCCTACAGAGTCAAAGATATCCAATGGATTTGTGCATAATAACTAGCTAACGCAATTTTCTCTGGCTCTATAGTAGACATACACAATTTTATTTCCTACTGGACCAAGAAACCACAGAATGTCCTAAAAAATATATTGTTCTGCTAGTGCTCTTCCTATCCGTATGACACCTAGCATAATTAGTATCTAAATGTCCAACTAAATCAAAAGAATTACACATAGAAATTCAGAAATTGAATTTTTTACGTTCCAAGTAAATATCAAAAAATCGTTTAATAGTTTTCAAATGTGATTCTTTAGGAGTGGCTTGCAACTTTGCATACAAACACATATAAAATATAATATTAGGATGAGAAACAGTAAGATATAAGAAACTACCAATAATTCTCTTGTATCTGTTTTCATAAATTGACATTCTCATGTCATCCTTCATGAGCTTTGTTGAAGGGTTTATCGAGGTGGAACCGGCTTTTAATTTATCCATATCGAAGCATTTAAGGAGCTCTTTCACATACTTCTTCTATAAAAAAACACTCCATCTTTTATTTGCTTCACCTAAAACCCTAAAAACATATTTCAGCTCTCCCATCATGCTCATCTTGCACTCGTCCTGCATCAATTTTTTAAACTTATGGCAAATATCCTTATTAGTTGCTCTAAACATAATATCAATATCTACTTGCACAATAAGAATATCTTTACCAATAAATTTAATAAATAAGATATTGTGAGCAAACTCCTTTTTAAAATTATGTTTAAGTAGATAAGAACTTAGATGATCATACCAATCTCGAGGTGCTTGTTTAAGACCATATAAAGCTTAATCTAACGTATTATACATGATCAAGAAAAAGATGATCAATAAAACATGGGGCTTGTTCTATATAGACTTTCTCATTTAGGTATCCATTTAGAAAGGCACTTTTTACAATTATTTAATAGAGCTTAAATCCTATATAATAAGAAAAGCAAGCAAAATGCTCATAGCTTCAAATCTAGCAACCGCAGCAAAAGTTTCACCGAAATCTATCTCTTCTATTTGATTTTAACCTTTAGCAACAAGTCCAGCTTTATTCCTCATGACATTACTTTTTTCATCCAACATATTTTTAAAGACCCATTTAGTTTCTACAATTGGGTGATCCTTAGGTTTAGGAACCAAATTCTAAACTATTTCTTCTGAATTGATTAAGTTCTTGCATTGCAATACTTTAATTTTCATCATTGATGGCCGCACTCATATTTTTAGGTTCTATTTCTAATATGAAATTCACATAAGCATAGAACTCTCCATGAAAGGATTTAGAATTTTTGCCTTCGCCTATCTTTATAGTTGACATGGAATAGTAATAGTCATTCAAATGAGTAGGTGGCTGACGATTTCTTTTCTGATGATCTCTTGTTTGAACAATTTGTAAATTTTTAGAATCTGTAGGATTTTGATTGGCTTCTGAAACTTCAGGTATTTTCTCCTCATTTTTATCATTTGTTTCCTCTTTTTTTGTCCCCTTTTTCCTCCTAAGCTTTCTTCTCGCTCTCCTCCTGTATCTTCTCTTGTTCAACCTGATCGTTTAGATTCATCACAAGTGGGTCATCTGCATTGTCAACAAAACTAATAGAAGTGTGAGTTTTGTCAAATTTAACATGAATAGACTCTTTAAGAATTTTAGTTCTTTTGTTGTAAACTCTATAAGCTTTACTTCATGAAGAGATTCCAACTACACTCATAAACTTTAGAATTAAATTTCTCAATTGATCTTTCATGCTCAAAAGATAGCACTTATAACCAAAAATACAAAGATGTGAGACATTTGGGGATATTTGATAGTAAAGTTCATAAGAGGTCATGTTTAGCATAGGTCGAAGATAAGCTCTATTACTTACATAGCATGTTGTATTCACTGCCTCAGTCCAGAAGTATTTTGTCAATTTATACTCATTTAACATAGTTCTAGTCACTTCTTGTAAAGTCCAATTATTCCTCTCAATAACCCTATTTTGTTGTCCCATTCGAGGAGAAGAATACTCATGAGTAATACCTTTATTAGCACAAAATACTTCAATTTTTTTATTTTCGAATTCACCTCCATGATCAGAACAAATGGTACGAATAGGGAGACATTTTTCTCTTTCAACCCCTTTTAAAAAACTTTATAAATTTTAAATTAGTCACTCTTTTTGGCTAGAAACATTATCCATGTAAAGCTAGAGTAATCATCAACCACAACAAAATAATAGTTTTTTCCTCGCAAACTCTATGTGGACACTGGTCTAAAAAGATCTAAGTGAAGTAATTGCATAGGTTTAGAAGTGCTCACTAAATTCTTCAATTTATAAGAGGATCTTATAAATTTACCTTTCATGTTAGCCTTATGTGAACTCTCACTTTTCAAAGTAGAGATAGGAAAACCTCAAATTAATTCCTACTTTGAGAGTTTTTGCAATAAAACTCATGCTTGCATGTCCAAGTCTCATGTGCCAAAGTTCACTATGCTCTCTTCCTACAACCAAACAATTTATAATGTCAGATAAAATATCATTAAAGTTCAATGTATGTACATTAGCATGTCTATTTCTAGTAAAGACAACCAAACCAGGTTTTGAATCAATAATTTTGCACACAGTAGATTCAAAAAGAATAGACATACCATTATTGCAAAGCTGACTAATGGAAATAAGATTGTGCTTTAAACCACAAACAAGTACAACCTTAAGCAGTTTAAAACGATCATTACCTATTACCAACTCCTATAATCTTACCCTTTATTATTATTTTCAAAAGTCACATCTCCACCTTTCTTCTTGACGAGACTAAGAAACAAAGCTTTCTTACCTGTCATGTGTTGAGAATATCTCGAATCTAAATACCATGTACTTCCATGCTTCTTAGCTCTTCATTGAACTTCCTTATCTAAATTTTCATCCCCTGAATCTTTTGAGATATGGATGTAGGCATTGAAAAATGCTTGTAAGTACGTGAACGTGACTTGTGATGGTGGGATTGACAATCGACGACCCATCCAACGATGCAATGGCGAACCATTGATGCCCCACAACCATTGATGCTTTATGCAGAGTTTTCGGTGGACCATTGACGACGTAGTTGGCGAGGCGTGCAAGTCAGCAAAGCGAACCAATCGTACTCTAACAACTCTGAGCCAAATCAGACTTGGATTGACGGAATCAGACTCAAACGTCGACGGAACCAAACTGATTAACGTTGCAATCAACCAGACCTAAACGACGATGAAATTGAATCGATAGCTCCGAAATCAACAAAACAATCAACTAGACTCAGACTCGATGTAACAAATCGAGATCGGAAGTGCACGGGAACCAAAATAGTGCCTCGGCCAAGGCCGAGAGGCCATCTGGTGTCTCGGCCGGTTGAGACACCAAGCTGTCTTCGGCCACAAGCACCCCCTCTTTGCCTATAAATAGGAGTGGGGGTCTCATTTGAAGAGGTTGGAAAAATTGGTCTCTGAGGCTAGATCCGTGAGGGCTTTTGCACAGATTCAAGCATCCGCAAAGTTAAAAAGTCAGATCCAAATCTCGTGCGAGCGAACAACACTTCCCACCTCAGATCTACATGGCGAGGAGAAGAATCAAGGCCAGATCGAAGTCCAGATCCAGGTCAGATCTACGATCCTACCCTCTGGATTAAGCTTTCGTCTTAATCCCAGGGTTTATGCGTGACTTCGCTTTATCGATTTCACCTACTCCGGCGATCATCTCCTTCGTGATTTGATCCCTGTGGGTGTTTATTTCCTTCGCAAAATAATCACCATAGATCTGTAGATCTAGCACCTAGACCCGATCACGCGGCGGTCCACGGACAGAACAGAGTCCCCGGCACAAGCCAAGACACCCACACAAACGAGGATCCGACAAACAGATCCCGTGTTTGTTCAACTAGGGTTAAAAAGTTGTAATCTTTTTCGATTTTCATTGTAAGCCTAAAAAAGGCGATCTTTTTATTTGAATCTCATTGTAAGCGACTGAAGTTTGTAACAAATTCATAGCAATGGAAATCACCGCAACTTTCCCCACGAACAAGCTGGCGACCACAGTGGGAGACAAAAGCCTCAAATCTGAGGTCGTAGTGTCGCAACCGCGGATCCCGATCCCAGTCGAAGAGGAGGTCAAATACGAGTTCAACCAGCAAACGTTCAAGGAGTATCTCTCCTCCTCATCCAGATTTGCCTCTCCCTGTTATTCTAAAAGGATCTCCGCTACAAGGTAGATCCATTGGGCCTCAGATACAGAATCTCAAGAGGACAATTCTAACCCCGTTGCCACCGAAGCTACAGGTAGCGGTAAAATTTCCTCGGCGCCTGCAGCCCAAGTTCCCGCGGCACCTGAGATGACCACCGATGGCGTACCCGCACTCTCCAAGAGAGCCCTATAGTGGCGACGACAAAACATGGCACGTAAATTCACCAAGGCCATGCAGTCAATGGATGGGATCCGCTACAAGGTGGATCTAAGATCCAAGTTGACACAGAGGCTTCAGCCTCAGACGGTGAGCAGCCTACGAAGCCGTCAATAAACGAATAGGTCCGAGTCAAGCGGAACCGTTCTACGCTTCAGGAGCACATCCAGAAGCACCGCGCACTCCTTGCGTAGGTACGAGCTTTGGTGCAACAAGCCCACCAATTAAAGAAGGAAGAGGTGACCACAAAGCCACCGACTATACGCCGAGTTTGGAGGCCGAAGTCAGGTGTCCCAACTCTAGTCTCCACAACGCCAACGCCAAAGGCTGCTAGCACCCAGCACCAGCTGCCCTGGAACCTAAGCCGAACTCCGCCGGCACCCCAGCACCAGCCGCCCTAGCATCGAAGCCCAAGTCTGCTAGTGCCTCAGTGCAAGTTACCTCGGCGCCGAGGCCACCTCTGTCGTCCACATCCAAACTCCCATTGAAATTGGTTCCTGCCAAGCCAGCAAGCACGGAGCGCCTTGGCCCGTCGTAAGATGGTCAAGGTAGAATTCCAATCAAACAACGCCTGGGTCCATTGAGAAAACCACGGGTCACTCCTGATGCAGGAGGTCGCACTCACCTCAATGAAGGCAACAAAACCCCTACAGCTCCGTCAACTAGACTGAGGATCGAAGTTCGAGAGTCCGCCGAGACTTCACGCCCCCACAGACGAACGTCGAGGTGAGCCACTTTCAACAGCTTTGATAAAGCAGTCCGTCCTCAGAAGGAGACATTTTCACCTAATGACGACGACGTTATACCTGAGAAGTCGTGCCAACACACAATCTGTTGCTCTGGCATCATGCCGATGAGTTGTACTATCATGCTGGGGGTACGAACAGATCCCAAAAGAGGAGTTCCCCTGAGAAGCCTGCGCATTACCCCTATTCTAGGCTAATCCGGGCAGTGTTATCGGAGTGTAGCTACAACATAGCAACTCCAGATAGGACGTTGGTCTTCAAAAGACTTGGTGGCGGACTGCCGAAGCCCAGGTCAAGATGCTTCCACAGAAGAAGATCGGTGTCTCAAAGTGATGAATTGCTGAGAGTCACCAACAATATGACAAGCAGATGGGCGTCGATACCGGTCCCTGATTATCCGACCGGCTTACTCAGTTGCGCACTGGGACGATCTGACGTTCCAACTATGACAAAATCCTAAAGGCGTTGCCGTCTGATGATGAAGTGTCGGATGCTGGCTCTGCAATGGCTTCCGACAACACAGTTTCTAATGAGGGACAACCCTGGGAAGCCCTCATGATCAGTGCCGAACCGGTGGCCAAGATGCTCGAAGAAGCGATGGCCAAACAGAAGGAGAACTTTAAGTTTAAAATGGAGATGGCCATGCAGCAGATGCCAGAAATGCATGACCAGCAAATCCAAGCACTGATGAACCGCAAGGGTGAAACTAGTCGTCGCAATAACGTTAATCAAATTGACACCGAAACAGATGGGGAGGAAGACCATGGCGCTAGACAACCCTCGGAAGAGCGAAATGTTGGGGGTAGCCAGGAGAATGCTAATGGTAATATCACCTGTCTGAAAAATGAAGAGATAAAACACCTCGAGAGTAAGATCAATACTTTGATCTCTGCTCAAGAGGTGAAGAAAACTGGCATGCCATGTCCATACCCGAGAGAGTGGGAGTCGATCCCATATCCGTCGAAGTTCAGTCTGATTAACTTCACACCGTTCGATGGAAAGGGGTCCCCCACCCAACATCTGATATACTTCAAATCCTACTTGGGAGTTATTTCTGAAAACGAGCCCTTGATGGTTCGGTCATTCGTTAGTACCCTTCGAGGAGCTGCCTTTGATTGGTACCGCCGTCTCAAACTGGGCAGCATTACCAGCAGGGATGACATGGAGTCCATGTTCCTCACTAACTTTTTTGACGACGATACCGAGATATCCATCGGAATGTTGCTGGATGAAAAGCAAAAGGACAAAGAACCTGTGGACAGTTTCGTCAAACAGTTCTGGAACAAGGTGATGAATTGTCAGGATCTAACAACTAAGGAGTTCATCCTCTAGACTTACCACAATAATCTCTCATTGGATGTGCTTGAAGTAATGGGAACAGCGCTCTCCATTACATGGAAGGATCTGAAGGTGCGCGGGGAGCAAGCTGAGTGATTCCTCAAAAGGAATAAGGTAGAAAGAGGCCAGCCGGCGGTAGAAGCTCCCAAACACATATTCATCCCACATGGTAAAGGCAAAGAGCAGCCAAGAATGGCAGTCACGAACCAAACGTTCCAGCTAGAATCGCCACAACAGCCACAACAGCGAGTGCCGCAACAGTCACAGTCGCAGTGGCAACAAAGGCCGCAGAGACAGAACACTTCAGAGCCAAGATTTCTGAAGACTTATTCCTTTAGGGAGGATGCAATTCCTGGTCTTTTCAAGTATCTTGTGGAGAATAACAAGATCAAGCTCTCTCCGATCCAAAATCAAGAGGAAGTGAAGAGGACCACTAATCCGAGGTACTGCGCCTACCACAGGGCAGTTCACCACCCCACCAAGTCATGCTACCGCCTTAAGGATGAAATCCAGGCCTTGATCGATATGGAAGGCATCACGCTAATGCCATCCAAAGAAAAGAAGGTTGGAACGAACACGGTATCCATCAGCTTTGGATCAGTACCTTTGACTTGGTTTGAACCCGAACCTGTGGTGAAAGTGGCGATAAAGATGGTGAATGACGATCCTCATAGACAACGCCAAAAAGGGCTTGTGCCACATGCGACTTTAAATGGTGAAGTTCTATGGGTCCACGTGGACTTACTTGGAGATGATCAATGGGCCACCTCTTCATCCAAGAAGAAATCCAAAGGGAAGGGGAAACTATGCCATGCCACTTTAGCAATCTTAGAGGAGGACGATGAACGAATGGTGACATTTCAGCTCTCTGAAGAGCAACCTGAAATTCTTGCCACAAGGAGTGGGCACGAGTACAGGTACAAGTACCCTGAGGTTCCTGATCCGAATGATAAGACGTTATCGGAACTAGGAGTGCCAATAACTCCCCTCACACATGCTGAGAAGGCGCAGCAGCAGGCGGCTACCAAGGAGGCCGCGACCAAACCGAGGAAGTTCAACTCCTGAAGCAGTCTCGATTCAATCGCCCGATTGGAAGAGACAAACTGAGAAGTTTGAACTCCCCGTATCACTTTGATGTGATGGCCCAATTGGCTAACATCCAGGCGAGGATCAAGCTCTATGAGTTGTTGCGGTTGTCAAAGGAGATGCGAGAAGCCTTACAAGAACCCTAGGCTGACTCTGAGGTCTTCCTTACTCAGATTAAGCCAGTTCCTGAAGAGCCAGAGTCGTCAGCAGCCCAACAGTACAATCTAGCTGCCAAGCACCTCCCCTGCATCACCTTTACTAAGGAAGACATGTAGATGAAGAGCTCGCAACATGATAGGCCGCTTTATTTCACCGGGTACATTGGCTCCAGTGAAGTTAACTAGATCCAAGTTGATCCGGGTTCCGCTGTGAGCATCATGTCCTTACGCCTTATCTACAGCTTCAGAATTCCTGCCAGTAAACTGGCATCAACGGGCACCGTGATCTATGGATTTAACACTAGCGGGTCTCGGCCGCTTGGTAAGATCTGAGTGAAGTGCCAGATGGGAGATCTGAAGTCTGAAGTCACATGTTACGTGATTGACGTAGAGACTTCCTATAACTTATTGTTAGGTCAACCTTAGATCTATAATAATGTTATAGTTCCCTCTACTCTTCATCAGTGTCTCAAATATGTAGACATGAATAATAAAGTCAAGACGGTGGTTGCGAACAAATAACTGTTTAAGGGGATGGAGAATTACTTCACTGATTCCCTCCTCTACGGTGATAAGTCCAATTCTGAATCATCGGCCTAAGGCACGAACAGTGGCGGGGAAGCTGATACTGAAGTCGGGCCTGATTACGATGGCGGTTTTGTTTTGAATAACATTGTACCCCTTGTAATCAATCTTGACAATGAAGAATCGTCGGATAATGATTGTAATTAGCAACTTGTCGATGAAGTAATAAAATATGATTTAGAGTAATCGTCGGATAATGATTGTAATTGGTAACTTCCCGATGAAGTAATAAAAGCTATTACAATACTCTTTTGGGACAACGCTCATCACCCCAGGTAGAAAGAGTAATGAAAAAGACTTGGTCTACGGAAAAGGAGATGTGATTCTGACACCAAGCCACTTCTTGGGGGAGGACGTCGATGACAACGAGCCTGGACTTCATCTATTCAGATATAGTCTAGAAACGCTGGACCTCATGAAGAAGTGGGGGTATGATTTTGCGCAAGGGGGAGGTCTTTGTTTCAGACGAGGTCCTCAACTTCTGCCCAAAGCTGCGCATGTCCCGAGAGGAAAACCTAACAATTATTACGCATTCAGGAGAGAATTGTGATACGTAGCTTCCTCAGAATACGAATGCTCTTGGTTGATTGACAACCAGCTAACCAACACAGAAGACGGATATTCATCGGACTCCTTCGCCTAGGACTCTAATATCAGCCTCGGCGAAGCTTTTAAAGCCTTAATGTCAAATATGGCTACAGCCGACCCTGTTACAATGGAGAACGACGAGGAGATGCCAACATGGGAAGACTCGTGGATTCATCACCTCAACATACAGTATGGGGACCGGTTCGAACAACGAGAACCCCCACTGAAGATATAGTCGTTCAGGTCAACATGGGCGACGAACCTAATCCAAAGCCCATCTTCATGAGCGATAGTCTCCCCCCAGATGAAAAGGAGGAATTGATCACTCTCGTTAGGAAATATATCGACGTGTTCACTTAGAACTACGAAGATATGCTAGGGCTCGGTCCAAATGTGGCAACCCACAGCCTCAATGTCAAGTCAGATGCCAAACCTGTCAAGCAATAGCAATGACGGTTTTGTCCACAGATTATGGAGGTGATTGTGGTAGAAGTGAAGAGACTCATCGAGTCGGGTTTCATCACAGAGGTACAGCATCCAAACTGGGTGGCGAACATTGTCCCAGTACTAAAAAAGAATGGGACAATCAGGATCTGCGTCGACTATAGAGACCTGAACGCCACATGCCCTAAAGATGATTTTCCTCTCCCGATCACCGATGTCATCATAGATAACACTTGTGGGTTCGAGAGAATATCCTTCATGGATGGCTTTTCGGGTTATAATCAAATCAAGATGCACCCAGATGACACCAAACAAACGACGTTCAGAATGCCTCTCAGCATATTCTGCGACACGGTTATGCTGTTTGGTTTGAAGAACACAGGCACCACATACCAGCGAGTGATGATGAAGATTTTTCAGAATCACCTTTGGAAAACGGTCAAATGCTACGTGGATGATTTGGCCGTGAAAAGCTGCGACAAGAATGATCACATCAAGGATCTGAGGATAATGTTCGAGCTCAGCGAGCTCATCAGCTGAAGATGAACCCTGCCAAGTCCTTCCTCGAGCTGTCCAGTGATAAGTTCCTCAGCTTCGTCATCACCAATAAGGGTATCCACATTGACCCTGATAAGGTGAAGGCGATTCAAGAACTGCAACCTCTGAGAAATCTGAAAGAGCTCAGGAGGTTACAAGGACGATTAGCTTATATCCGACGATTCATCTCGAATCTATCCGGGAAGTGCCAGCCATTCTCCAAACTGAACAAAAAAAGTGTGTCGTTTGTTTGGGACGACGCTTGTCAGAAGGCATTCAAGGATATTAAAGCGTATCCAGCGAAGCCTCCCGTCCCCGTTGCATTGCAGTCAGGTAAGTCGTTCCTAATTTACACCAAGGCAACAGACCATTCGTTAAGCGCCTTACTCACGCAAAACGACGACAGCGGTCATGAACAGGCAGTGTATTACCTGAGCTGATCTCTAGTCGGTGCTGTGTCTCGTTATCCGACGATCGAGAAGGAGTGCCTTGCATTAGTGTTCACAATTCAGAAGATGCGGTACTATTTAGTCGGACAAATGATTTATGTTATCTCTAACGTAAATCCAGTCTGGATATTCATGACACAACCGGCCTCTATAAGCTGGCGATTGCCGAAATGGGCCTTGCTCTTGTCCTAATATGACCTGCACTTCAAACAACAGAAGCCAGTCAAAGGACAAGCGATTTGTGATCTTTTGGCAGCAAATCTGATGACGGACGTAGCCGAATTATATGATGACTTGCCGGATGAAGCCCACGAAGTAAACACTACATCGCACCAATAAACATGGCGATTATACTTTGACAGAGCTTCTCGAGCTACTAATGTGGTGAGCGCCCCCGAATGTTCTAAGATTTCTGCCAGAGTCGAAGTTGTCTTAGTTTCCCTGGGGAAGCATGTCATGCCTCGAGCCTACTCGCTCACCGAGCTGTGCTCTAATAATGTGGCCGAGTACAATGTGCTACTTATTGGACTTAGTTTCGCCAAAGAACCGGGGGTCAAATATCTCGAAACCTATGGCAATTCACAACTCATAGTTATATCGATCCGTGGCGACTACGAAGTCAGGAATCCGCATCTAGCCCCTATCACTAGGTGGCCGTTAAGATGGTGGACTCGTTCGAAGAGTTTTTCATCGAATTTATCCCGCGCCTTCAGAATGCTTACACAGATGCACTGGCAGTGTTAGCAGTGTGATTGGCATAACCTCCCGATACCGAGCAGTTAGTCACTGTCCGGACTCACTAGCTATTCGTACCAATATATAATAGCGATAGCAAAGAGGAGGAAGACAAGGGGGTCAGTACCAAAGAGGTATACACGACCCAAACTAAATTGGAGCCCCGGGATTAGCACTTTCCTATAATCGACTGCGTCCTACATGGTATTTTGCCAGAGAACGTGAAGGGGAGAGAATCTATCCGACGAAGAGCTTCAAGGTTCTTCTACGATGCAGAGACCCAGACGTTATATCGTCGCGGGTATGATGGCTTACTGCTCCGGTGCCTTTCAAACAAAGAGGCAGAAGAAGTCCTTAGGGAAGCACATGGAGGCGAGTATGGTGCACACCAGCCTGGTCCTAAACTCTATGATCTTATCAGGAGAATGGGATATTTTTAGCCAACGATATTCAATGATGTAATCGAGTACACTTGAAAATGCCACGCATGTCAAATTCACGCAAACTACATGCATCAGCCTCCAGAGCAATTACATCCTTCGGCTACATCCTGGCCGTTCGAAATGTGGAGAATGGACATTGTGGGTCCTATCTTTCCTCCATCAGTCAAAGTTGATCGGTTCATTCTCGCCATCACTGACTACTTCTCCAAGTGGGCTGAAGTGATCCCACTTAAAGAAGTGAAGACGAGCAACGTCATCAAGTTCATTAAACCCCATGTCATCTACCGACATGGTGTGCCAAGGCGGATCGTGCATGACAACAGTCTCAATTCATCAGCAATTCCTTCGTCAGGTTTTGCGATAAATTCAAGATCCAAGACGTCTTGTCTACGGCTTATAACCCAGCTGCAAACGGATTAGCCGAGGCATTCAACAAGACAATCATTAAAATCTTGTCAAATCTTGTGAAGACCAACAAGTGAGACTGGGACGATAAACTCGGAGAAACACTCTGGGCATATTGCACCACCGTACGCACACCGACCAGAGATACTCCGTACTCTCTGGTCTACAGGTACGAAGCAGTTCTTCCGTTGGAAGTCCAGATCCCGTCACTTCGCATTACCCTCGCAACGGAGATGACGACTGAAGAACAACATCAGAAACGTCTCGAAGAACTCGAAATGTTGAATGAAAAGCGCCTAGAAGCTCAACAACGCATTGAGTTCTACCAAGCTAGAATGTCGAGAGTTTTCAATAAGAAAGTACGACAGAGGAGTTTCAAGGAAGGAGATCTGGTCCTCGCTGCTCAACGACTGATAATACTCAACTCTAAAAAGAAAGGTAAATTCAAACCCAAATGGGAAGGCCCGTTTGTAATAGAGATGGTCTATTGGAACGGTGTTTATCGCCTGATTACCCATAATGGCGACAGGCAATTGATGCTAATAAATAGGAAGTTCTTGAAAAAGTACTACCCTTAGTACATTCAGGATAACCCGTTTTAACGGGAAGTTCCTCCTAGGATATTTCGCCTATTTTCCTCGAGGATAACCCTGAATTTATCCTCCACTACAAATCTCCTCACCGATCAAACTCATTGGCAGTAGGACTACAAAAATTTTCTGGTCCAAGCTACCAAAATGCCCTCTTGATTCTTTCCATGAACAAGAGGTCCAGTCAAAAATTTCCTTCACGTCGGAGATAGAATAAAAAACTCTTCCTCTCCAAGCGTAGGACCCCTTTCATGATAAATGGAAGGGCTCCATCCTTTCCTCTTCGGTCACACCTGCCTAGGGCTAGGGTTGAACTAGACTTTCATCTCAATAAACGAGAAACTCATCCCCGATCAGGTTGCGCTGATTGAAGGTCACTTGAATCTTTGTGATTCTCTGAGTGGACACCATATTCTTAGTTTCATCCCTTGTCCCAGGTAGCGCCGACTAAAGGTAGGTGCCGTGATTTTCAGATCAGGTAGTCCGACTGAAGATCGCCTGAATCTTTTCGGTTCTCAGAGTGGAGATCCTACTCTTAGTTCCATCCGTCTTCTAGGTAGAGCTGACTGAAGGTATGTGCCGAGATTTTCAAATCAGGTAGTCCGACTGAAGGTCGCCTGAATCTTTTCAGTTCTTGGAATAGAGATCCCACTCTTAGTTCCATCCTTCTCCCAGGTAGCACCGACTGAAGGTATGTGTCAGAATTTTCAGATCAGGTTGTCCGACTGAAGGTTGCCTGAATCTTTTCAATTCTCAGAGTGGAGATCCCACTCTTAGTTCTACCCTTCTCCCAGGTAGCGCCGACTGAAGTATGCGCTGGAATTTTCAGATCAGGTAGTCCGACTGAAGGTAGCCCGAATCTTCCCAATTCTCAGAGTGGAGATCCCACTCTTAGTTTCACCTCTTTCAAGGTAGCGCTGACTGAAGGTATGCGCCGGAATTTTCAGATCAGGTCGTCCGACTGAAGGTCACCTGAATCTTTTTGGTTCTCAGAGTGGAGATCCCACTCTTAGTTCCATCTCTTTCCTAGGTAGCGCCGACTGAAGGTATGCGCCAGGATTTTCAAATCAGATCGTCCAACTGAAGGTCACCTAAATCTTTCCGATTCTCAGAGTGGAGATCCCACTCTTAGTCTCACCTCACAAGATTCTCAAAGTAGAGATCCCACTTTTAGTTTCTTTCACTGGGAACAGGACATAAATCCTTCCTTTCCAACGCCTGGAGATAGGAGACAAGATCCTCCTTCCTCTCCATCAACAAGAGATAGGATACAAAACCTTCCTCTCTTATTTCGAACTCGTGAGCTTCTAGAGATAGGACACAAAACCTTCCTCTCCACTGCCAAGAGATAGGATACAAAACCTTCCTCTCTTGTTCCGGATTTGTCCCTTACCCGGAGATAGAAGACAGATCCTCCTTCCTCTCCACGAGCAAGTGATAGGAGACAAGATCCTCATTTCTTTGTTTCAAACCCATCTTTATTCAGAGACAGGACAAAAATCATTCCTCTCCATCATCGGGGAAAAAAATATAAAATTCTTCCGTTCCACATCGACATTTCTGATCCTTTTAATCCAAGATTCATCTTGGAGAATTTAATCCCGAATCCTAAGCAGGGATAGGTCGACGCCTCACACGCGTCGCCGGGTTAGTCTTCCCATGAAAAGACAAAGTCTACGTATTCAATATCGTAGCATAAAGCCTAAGAGAGTTTCATTCTTTTAGCACAACGTAACGTGCAGAACGGATTGAGATAATCCACAGACTAGCCTGATTCAAACGGTAGTCGGTAAAGGCACGTCAAATTCGTTGAGGGCTGGCGGTTCGCCAACAACCCCAAAGTTAACACCTCACACGTGTCGCCAGTTTAGTCTTTTTTCCGACTGAAGAAGACACCAGAGTTTAATTCTGGGGAATTTTATCCCGAAGCCTAAGAAGGGATAAAGTCAACATCTCATACGCGTTGCCGGTTAATTCTTAGCCGTGAAAAGAATATCGTCGACATATTCAAAAGTGTGGCGGGTAGTTATTAATGGAACCAAAATCCACGCCTTACACGCGTGGGAATTTTTATTCTGAATCCTAAGAAGGAATAAGTCAACGTCTCACACACGTTGCCGGTTTAGTCTTTTTTCCAATTGAAGAAGACACCAGAGTCTGATTCTGGAGAATTTTATCCCGAAGCCTAAGAAAGGATAAAGTCAACGCCTAATATGCGTTGCCGGTTAATTCTTAACTGTAAAAAGAATAACGACGACATATTCAAAAGTGTGGTGGGTCGTCGTTAATGACACCAAAATCCACGTCTTACACGTGTGGGGAATTTTATGCTAAATCCTAAGAAGGGATAAGTCAACATCTCATACATGTTGCCGGTTTAGTCTTTTTCTGATTGAAGAAGACACCAGAGTTCGATTCTGGAAAATTTTATCCCGAAGCCTAAGAATGGATAAAGTCAACGCCTAATACACATTGCCGGTTAATTCTTAGCCGTGAACAGAATAATGCCGACATATTCAAAAGTGTGGCGAGTAGTCATTAATGGCACCAAAATCCACGCCTTACACACGTGGAGAATTTTATTTCGAATCCTAAGAAGGAATAAGTCAACGTCTCACACACGTTGCCGGTTTAGTCTTTTTCTAATTGAAGAAGACACCAGAGTTAGATTCTAGGGTATTTTATCCTGAATCCTAAGAAGAGATAAGTCTACGTGTAATACGCATTGCCGGGTAGTCTCTTGCCCATAAAAAGTACCAAGTCTACGTATTCAGCGTCGTAGCACGAAGTCTAAAAGAGTCTCATTCTTTTAGCACAACTTCACGTGTGGAACGGATTTAAATAATACGCATGCTAGCCCGATTCAAATGATAATCGGTAAATGCACACCAAATCCGTTAATGGCGGAGGGTTTGCTAAAAATCCTATGAGTATTATGGTTAATTATTTTGAATAAAATAAAAGAATCATAATAAATGATAAAAAGAGAGAAATTCATGGTGAGAGATCTGTTGGAACTCCTCCTACAGCTCGACTTTGAAGGAGTCCTCGTTGGCATTCAGAGTGTTCACGGATTTCGGCATGCCTTGGTTTCTCAGACATTACAGTTGGAGCTTCTCCATCGTGGACCCTCGTCATCTCTACGATACCGAAGTTTCCTCCTTCCACCTAGAGCTCTCACTTGAGCTGCGCCATTTTGGCCACGCTCGAAGCAA
>JBAKGM010051659.1:0-16235 GCA_037177215.1 Asparagus racemosus
GGGCAGTGTGCTGGCTTCTCAGGAGATCTTCTCTTCCAGGACTTCTTTGTGCTCCCAGCACGATAGTACAACTCGTCGGCGTAATTGATGGAGCAACCTATCACGTGTTTGCACGCCCTCTCGGGTATAACGTCATCGTCGTCAGACGACAATGTCTCCTTCCGAGTGCGAACTACTTCATCAAAGCTGCCAAAAGTAATTCGCCTTGACGTTCGTCTGTGCAAAGTTTTGGCGGGCTCTCGGACCTCGATTCGGAGTCCGGTAGGTGGAACTGGAAGAGTTTTGGGGCGGGTTCGACCCCCTGTATGAGGAGTGACCCTTGATTCCCCTGACGGCAACGGACCGAGGTGCTCCTTGAGGGTCCGGTCTGCCAGTCTTGGTGGGAGCTGGCTTCATTGGAGGCGTGGATATTGACGCCGGAGGTGGTGTTGGCATCGCGGCAACTTTGGTCGAAGTGCGAGCAGGTGTCAGCTTCATCGCCGGAGTGGTTGACGTCGGGACGCCCTGGGCTTTTAGCTTGGGCGCCGAGGTAGTTGGTGCTGAGGCGCTTACAACTCTTGACTTGAGCGCCGGGGCAGGAATTGGGGTAGCGGCAGTCTTGGACTTGGGTGCCGTGACCGCCGAAGCTGGAGAGCCGTTGGAGTTTGGCCTCCATACTTGGCGATACGTCGGCGGCTTCTCCACCACTTCCTTCTTCTTCATCTCACGAGCCTGCTTCACCAGGGCTTGTGCCTGTGCGAGGAGCGTGCGTCACTTCCGAATGCACTCCTAGAGTGTGGAGCGGTTCCGTCTAAAGCGGACCCACTCATTGATTGACGGCTTGGGGAGACCGTCGAACACGTGAGGCTGGAGCCTCTGCGTCAGCCTGGATCTTAGATCCACCTCGTAGCGGACCCCATCCATGGATTTCATGGTCTTGGCAAGCTTGCGGGCCATGTTCTGCCGCTGTCTTTAGCGAGCGCGCTTGGTGAGTACGGGCGCGCCGTCAGCGGACGTCTCGGGCGCTGAGGTGACTTGAGCTGTGGGCGCCGAGGGGATTTCTCTGCTATCTGGGGCAGCGAGGTTGGATTCGTCGTTGTTGGGCTCTTCATCTTTGGCCCATCTACTCCTCCTTGCAGCGGAGGGCTTGTTGGAGCGGCGAGGGGAGTTGGATCTGGAGGAGGAGGAGAGGTACTCCTCGTACTTTTGCTGGTCAAACTCGAATTCGACCACCTCTTCGATCGGGATCGGGATCCGCGGCTGCGGCATGACGACCTAAGATCTGAGGCCGGTGGCTCCCACTGTGGTCGCTAGCTTGTTCTCGCGGAAAAGAGTTGTTGATGTTCACAAACGGAGTTTCGTCCCACATGGCAAAGGGAAAGAGCAGGCGAAAGCAGTCGGTGCTAAGCAAACATTCCAGTTGCAGCTGCAGCAACTATCGCAACAGTGAGCGTAGCAACAATCGCAGCCCCAGTGGCAGCAATGGCCTCAAAAGCAGAAGTTGTCAGAACCAAGGTTCCCCAAGGCCTATTCTTTCAAGGAAGATGAGGTTCTTGGTATTTTCAAATACCTCCTGGAGAACAATAAGATCTAATGCCACCGATTATGAGTCAGGAGGAGGTAAATAAGGTCACAGACACGAGGTACTACGCATTTCATAGAGTGGTTCACCATCCAATGAAGGCATGCTATCATCTCAAGGACAAGATCTAGGCCTTGATCGATTTAGGGGTCATTACCCCAAAGCAGTCCAAAGAAAAGAAAGTGGGGGAGAATGCAGTATCCATCAGCTTCGAATTGGTGCCTTTAACATGGTTTCAACCGGAGCCCATCTTTAAAGTAGGGATGAAGATGGTGAATGATGATCCTCACGGGCAATGTGAAAAGGGGCTTGTGCCACATACCACCCCAAACGGTGAAATCTTTTGGGTCCACCCTGACTTACTCAAAGATGATCAGTAGGCGGCCGCTTCATCTGGGAAGAAATCAAAGGGCAAGGGGAAACTATGCCATGCCACTTCAACAATCCTGGAGGAGAATGATGAATAGATAATGACATTCTAGCTTTTTGAAGAGGAACATAAAGTCTTCGTCACCAGGAGCGGACACCAGTACAAATACAGGTACCCCGAAACTTCTAATCCAAATGCTAGGACGGTGACAGAGCTAGAAGTGGTGATGACTCCTCCTACACGCACTGAAAAATCACAGCAGTAGGCAATCGTAAAGGAGGACATTACCTAACTGAAGGAGAAGCAACCCCAACATCAGAAGGTTCAAATCCCAAAGCAGTCTTGATTCAATCGTCCGATTGAAAAGGACAAACTGGGAAGTTCAAGCGCCCCATACCGCTTCAATGTTATGGCCCAATTGGCTAACATCCCAGTGAGGATAACCCTCTATGAGTTGCTACGGTTGTCAAAAGAAACCAGGGAGGCCCTACAGGAAGCTCTGGCTGACTCCGAGGTGTTCCTCACTCAGATCAAGCCAAGCCCTAAAGAACCAGGGTCTTCAGCCCAGCAATGCAACCTTGCAACCAAGCACTTCCCCTGCATTACTTTCACCAAGGAAGACATGCAGACAAAAAATATTCAAAGCATGACAGGCCACTGTATTTTACCAGGTACATTGGCTCCTGCGAAGTCAAATGAATTAAAGTTGATCCGAGCTCCGCTTTGAGTATCATGCCCCTCAACCTGATGTATAGCCTCAGAATTCCTACCAGTAAACTGGCATCTACAGGCATGGTGATTTATGGATTTAATACCAGTGGGTCTCGACTGCTAGGTAAAATCTGGGAAAAGTGCTAGATGGGAGATTTGAAGTTCGAAGTCGCATGCTACGTGATTGATATGGAGACTTCCTATAACTTATTATTAGATTGGCCATGGATCCATAATAATATTATAGTCCCCTCCACTCTTCATCAGTGTCTAAAATATGTTGACACGAATAATGAAGTTAAGACGGTGGTCACAGATAAGTAACAGTTTAAGGAGTTGGAGGACTACTTTACTAACTCCCTCCTTTACGGTAACGAATCTGATGTTGAATCATCAACCCAAGGTACGGACAGCAGTGAGGAAGCTGATATCGAAGCTGGACTTGATTATAATGGTGGTTTTGTCATAAATGATATTGTACCCTTTGTAGTCAATCTTGATGATGGAGAATTGTCGGATGAAAGTTGTAATTAGCAACTTGCTGACAATGAAATAAATAAAGATTTAGAGTACTCGATGTCTCTTACTGATGTGGTGAAAGGATTGTACGATGACCCCGAGTTGTATATGCCCATTCGATCGTCTTGTGTAACACAGAAGTGTATCCGGGACTCTTTCGGGACAAAATTCATCATTCTGGGTAAAACGGGTGATAAAAAGGATTTGGTCTATGGTAAAGGAGATATGATTCTAGCACCAGACCACTTTTTGAGAGAGGATGTTAATGACAATTAGTCTGGCTCTCACCTATTCAGATATAGTCTAAAAGTGCAGAATCTCATGAAGAGATGGGGGTGTGACTTTGCGTGAGGAGAGGGTCTTTGTTTTGGACGAGGTCCTCAAGTCCCACCCAAAGCTGCACACATCCCAGAAGGGAAACTCGATAATTACTATGGACTCTGGAGAGGATTGGGGTATGTATCTTCTTTAGAAGACGAATGTTGCTGGTTGATCGATAACCAATTATCCGATGAGGTAGATGGTTACTCATCTGACTCCTCCGTCTGGGATTCTGACGTCAGCATCGGTGAAATGTTTAAGGGTCTGATATCGAATATGACCACAGCTGACCCCACCACGATGGAGGACGATGAGGAGATACCAACATGGGAAGACCCATGGATCCATCACCTCAATATGCAATATGGAGACAAGTTCGAGCAAAGAGAACCCCCCACTGAGGATGAAGTGCTCCAAGTTAATATGGGTGACGAAACACACCCTAAGCCATTATTCATTAGTAACAGTCTCTCCTCAGAGGAGAAAGAGGAGTTGATTGCTCTCATCAGGGAATATGTCAATGTTTTTGCTTGGAACTACGAAGACATGCCAGGTCCCAACCCAAATGTGGCGACGCACCGTTTCAACATCAAGACAGATGCCAAACCCGTCAAGTAATAGCAGAGACGATTTCGTCCGCAGATCATAGAAGCAATCGTAGCGGAAGTGAAAAGGCTTATAGAGTCGAATTTTATTACAGAAGAACAACATCCAGATTGGGTGGCGAATATTATCCTAGTTCTAAAGAAGAATGGGACGATCAGAATCTGCATCGATTTTAGAGATCTGAATACCGTTATAGGCATCGAAAATTGTCAATGAATCCTAAGTATTATTTAACCATGAGAAGATTGAAGAACGGCGTCATCAAAACCCTAAGGAAATCAATCACAGCGGTAAAACTAGCGCATACATGTTCAAGACACTTGTTGTGTCTCTGCCATGTTTGAGACACTTGTTGTGTCTCAGCCATTGCCGAGACACTTGTTGTGTCTAAAACATTTTCACGTGTTTTATTGCAATTTATGGGGCCCATTTGACCTTTTCAGCATGTGGGGACGTTCATTTACATTAGCGGGCAGTTACATCCTTGAAAAACGCCCACTAAGTGCATAAATGGGGCATTAACCATGCTTTAAAAAAAGGAGGAGCGGTTACAACAGGTGGAGACCAGACCCCTTTGGCCGAGACAGTTTTGTGCCCAGACACAAAAAGTATCTCGTCCACTATGCAATTTTGACAGGTCACAACTTGTGTTCTTTTCAACGGTAACACCTCCTAAAGGCTATAAATAGCTCCCTACACCCACTGAAGATGGGGGATCTTGAATATTGGGGGCTTGGGGGATTTGAGACTCTTGGAGATCTAAAAAGAGTAGAGAAAGAATTCAAGAACATTCAACTTAGAGATTCCTCGAGTTTAAGCTTCGCCTTAAATCTTGGGAAGAGTAGATATCTGACTTGGCTAAAATATTTGCTTAAGTTCTTGTTTTATTAGCAAAATAGAAACTCAACCCCATCAATTCGACGATCGTTGCTCGGTGGTCCACGGACGACACGTCCCCAGCACAGGCAAAGAACCCACACAAGCAGGAGCTCACTACGTAGTGACTTCTGTTCGAGTTTTGTACGAAAGTGAGATCATTTTCTTTGTATTAGAGAGAGTTACATGTGTAATGTTTCATTTGTTTTCATTTTGAAATATTTTGAAATGGAAACTATAAAGAACCAACTCGTTCTCGGCGGAAACGCGATGGCGACCATAGTGATAGACAATAGTCTCAACATTGAGGCTATTGTGTCGTAGCCAAACAACTGTCAAGCCGAACTCATGGTCGATGGACTAGATTACATCTTCGATCAAGCCAAGTTTGAAGAGAACCTCTCCTCCTCTTCATCAAAATCCTCCTCATCTTGCAAGCATGGGAGGATTTTATCTCCAAGGAGGGAAGTCCGACTTGTCACCAAGGATGATGAATCTCACTCAGTTGTGGTGGAAGTTTCCCCCCGCAATAATAACCCGGCAAACTACAAAGCCAGAAGCTCTGCTCATGGTGACTCTATTCCAAAGAAAGAGTCATTTTACAAGATCTATGCAACTCTGTCGAAGAGAGCTCGTCAGAGACAGCGTAAAAAATGGCCCACAGATTTGTAAAGGCCATGGAGTTGACAGACAGAGTTCACTATTACACAACTCACGTAACCAGAGGTGTCAAGAAACTACAGCCTCGCAATTCTAAACTTTCAGCACTCCGATCAAGGAAGAATGGACTCTCGTCGAGAGGACCCGTTTGACGAGGAAGGAGCGTGCCCAAAAGCGTCGTGCGTGTGCCGCTCGTGTGCGTGCTATTATACACAAGGCGCAAGAGTTGAAATCAACTAACAGATCAATTCAAAAAGCTTAGATCCTGAAATCTCCACAAAGTTCAAGACAAAATTTGGCCCAAGGCTCTATCTTTGGTCGAGACACTTCCAACTGTCTTAGCCAAAGAGCTTTAACTGAGACACTTCCAACTGTCTCAGCCAAAGAGCCTTTAACCGAGACACTTCCAACTGTCTCAGCCAAAGAGCCTTTGGCCGAGACAGTCCAAGGTGTCTCGACCAAAGAGGTTTCAGCCGAGACACTTCCAACTGTCTAGGCCAAGAGAGTTCTCCTCGGTTTCATCCATCCACTTCTCCTGCTATTGTATCAACGACAAAGCCTGAGAACCCATCCAAACTCACAACTTTGGTACTTAATCGCCTCGGTCCACAGCCCAGAAACCAAGGCAAAGCACCAGTGAAAGAACACTTGGGTCATGTAGTCCATAAACGACAGCAGACTCGGGGTCGTGCCCAGAATCAAAGTATTGTTCATAAGTGTCTCGAGCAAGCCGAAATATCTCCAACCTCAAGAATTCCTATCGCGTCTCGTTTGAGCATCCCTCAGGGGGTCTGCGAGTCTACTGAAGGGAAAATTTGTAAGCGTGTAATCCACAAAGTCACAAGAGATGACCATACAATTTTGGTTCATGCAAGGGCAACCTCAGTTGACAAACGATCAAAGGTGCCTACTAGCGAGTGTGCCAGGTCAAATGGTCAACGTCCCCAAAAGAAGACGTGTCTTCCAATCAAAGACAATGTTACACTTGGGTTTGGAAGTGCAATCCACGATGACCCATGACAACAACCAATATGGCGTCCTAGTCCACCACATCATCAGGATGGGGGTGGCAACACATGAAAAAGGACAATTGATGAAATAGATCGTTCTTGCTTGTGTACACAATTGATCAAGACATTACTATCAGGATGTGATTGCTCCAAGTTGAAAACTCATCCGCAAAGAGCTTCGGTGTTCGAAAAGCTTTCCCTACCAACAGCAGAAGAGTCGAAGCTGAGGCCAAGACGTTTTCGAAGAAGAAAGTCAGCCATCCAACGAGGCGAATTCCCTGAAGTTACTATTAACATGGTAAACAAAGGGAAAGGAGAGGCTGCAACAAACACAGATCCTGACTTCACTCCTAAAGGAAAAGTTAGCCCCAAATTTCCCAGGGAATGTCTCGATTACAACCACGAGCTACGCAACGTAAGGATTATAGAAGAATGCATGAAGGGGATTCATCTGAAGATGAGGTCTCCAACACTTACTCAGCAATAACATCTGATGACATGATGTTAAGCGTAGGTCAGGCTAGAGAAGCTTATATTATCACACCTGAAACGCTAGCTCAGATGTTGTAAGAAGCCTTAGCTAAATAGAGAGGAGAGCTCAGGACCAAAATGAAAATAGAAATGGAGGTAGCCATACAGCAGATGAGGGAGTTGCAAAGTCAGAAAGCTGCACAACCTGAGTCTAGTCAATAAGGCAAACCCAGTCACCATGTCACTCACGATACAGAAGATAGCAATACGGAAGGGGATGAAACCATCCTTACCAACCCACCTCCGAAGAAAACTACCTCAGGCACTCAAAGTGGAGATGGCCCAACCCATCATACCAAGAGCAATCTGAAGCAAGGCGAGGGTGAAAGCGAAAAAATGAAAGAGCTTGAAAGCAAGATCAATGCTCTGATATCCGCTCAAGAAGTCAAGAAAGCCAGCATTCCATGTCCATACCCGAGAGAGCGGGACTCAATTCCACACCTGTCAAAGTTTAACTTGATTAACTTCACACCATTAGATGGAAGAGGCTCACCCACCCAACATTTAATCTACTTCAAATCTCATTTGGGAGTGATCTCGAGAAATGAGCATTTGATGGTTCGATTATTCGTAGGTACCCTTCGCACGACTGCCTTCGATTGGTACCGCCGTCTCAAATCGAGGAGCGCTAACAGCTGGGACGATATGGAGACCATGTTCCTCACCAATTTCTTCGACGACAATACTGAGATATCCATCGAAACATTGTTGGATGAAAAATAGAAGGACAGAGAGACAGTAGATATCTTCGTCAAGCAATTCTGAAACAAGGCAATGAATTGTCAGAAGCTGATAACTGAAGAGTTCATTCTCCAAACCTGTCACAACAACTCTTTGTTGGACATACTGGAAGCAATGGGAATGTTACCCTTCGAGACATGGAGAGACTTGAAGGTGCGTGGGAAGCAAACCAAGCAATTCCTTAGGAGGAAAAAAGCAGAAAGAGGCTAGCAAGCAGCATATGCGTACAAATAGAATTTCGCCCCACACAGCAAAGGGAGGGAGCAGGCAAAAATAGTGGACGCAAACTAAGCATTTCAACAGCAAGCGCCGCAACAATCGCAGCCTCAATGATAGCAAAGGCCTCAACAACAGAAGCCTTCTGCTACGAGGTTCCCCAAACTCTATTCTTTCAAGAAAGACAAGGTTCCCGGTATTTTCAAATTCCTCCTGGGGAGCAATAAGATCCAGCTGCCACTGATAGTGAATCAAGAGAAGGAAAATAAAGTCACGGATCTGAGGTACTACGCATTCCATAGAGCGGTTCACCATCCGACAAAATCGTGCTACCATCTCAAGGATAAGATGCAGGCCTTGATCGATGTAGGGGTCATTACCCCAAAGCTGTCCAAAGGGTAAGTTCAACCCAAATGGGAGAGGTCGTTCGTGATAAACACAGTCTATTCGAACGGTACGTATCGCCTAATCACTCAAAATAGTGACAGACAATTAATACCGATAAATGGGAAGTTCCTAAAAGAATACTATCCATGGTATATTTAGGATAATCTATTTTGACGGGAAGTTCCTTGTGGGACATTTCACCCATTGTCCTTGAGGATAATCGTAAATCTATTCTCCACCATAAATTCTCTCACTAATTAAATTCATTGACGGTGAGTCCACTAAAAATCTTTCAGGTCTAATCCACCAGCAAAATCCCCTCTTGGTTCCTCCTAAGAACAAGAGGTCCAGTTTTAGTTTCATTCGCATTGGAGATAGAGTATAAAATTCTTCCTCTCCAACACCTAGAGATAGGATATAAAATCCTTCCTCTATTATTTTGGGTTCGTCTCTGCCCAAGAGGAGACAAATTTGAATATTTGGTTTCTCTAAATTTCACATTTTTTACTCACGTGAGTTAAAAGGCTCCTTTTGAGTCAAAGCCATGTGACCTGACTCCAATTTGATTCTTGAAGTGGAGATCTCACTTTTAGTTTTCTGGGGTAGAATATAAAATTCTTTCTTTCCAGGAGTAAGAGATAGGATAAAAAGTCTTTCCTCTCTTGTCTCAAGATTCGTCTTTACCCTAAAAAGAAGACCTGGAGATAGAATATAAAATTCTTTCTCTTTAGCATCGGAGAACAGAATATAAAATTCTTCCTTTCCCACATCAATTTCATCTTTCTAAATTTTTCTTTCCACTGGAGATAGAATATAAAATTCTTCCTCTCTAGCATTGGGAGACAGAATATAAAATTCTTCCTCTCCTACATTAATTTTACTATTTCAATAGAAATCCTTCAATCCAATATTTATTTTGGGGAATTTTATCCCAAATCCTAAGTAGAGATAAGCCAACGCCTAACACGCGTTGCCAGTTTAGTTGTTTACCGATTGAAGAAGACACCAAAATTCATCTTGGGGAATTTTATACCGAATCCTAAGTAGGGATAAGTCAACGCCTAACATGCCTTGCCGGTTTAGTCTTTTACCGATTGAAGAAGACACCAAGATTTTTCTTGGAGAATTTTATCCCGAATCTTAAGTAGGAATAAGTAAACGCCTATCACGCATTGCCATTTTAGTCTTTTTCCCTTTGAAGAAGAGAAAGACAAAGTCTACGCATTCAATATCGTAGCAAACAAAGTTTATGTATTCAATACATAGCCAGTCTCATTACTGACTTAATGATTTGTTAAACCAATACCTATTTATGCATAGTAGGTGTTTATCCTGTCCTTAAATGGGGAATAAGTCAGCGTCTAACACACGTCGCCGGGTAGTCAATTCCCATGATAATTGACCAAGTCTACATATTCAGTATCGTAGCAAACAAAGTCTGTATATTCAATACATAGCCAGTCTCATTACTGACTTAATGATCTGTTAAAACTACGCCTAGTTATGCGTAGTAGGTGTTATTCCTGTCCTTAAATCAGAAATAAGTCAACGTCTAACATACACCGCCAGGTAGTCAATTCCCGTGACAATTGACCAAACAAGTCTACGTATTCAGAATCGTAGCAAACAAAGTCTATGTATTCAATACATAGCCTGTCTCATTACTGACTTAATGATCTGTTAAACCTACGCCTATTTATGTGTAGTAGGTGTTATTCATATCCTTAAATCGAGAATAAGTTAACGTCTAACACACGCCACCGGGAAGTCAATTCCCATGATGATTGACCAAGTCTACATATTTTGTATCGTAACAAAGAAAGTCTATGTATTCAATACATAGCCAGTCTCATTATTGACCTAATGATTTATTAAATCTATACCTATTTATGCATAATAGATGTTATTCATGTCCTTAAATCAGGAATTAGCGTCTAACACACACCACCGTATAGTCAATTATCGTGAATATTGACCAAGTTTACGTATTCAGTATCATAGCAAATAAAGTCTATGTATTCAATACAAAGCCAGTCTCATTACTGACCTAATGATTTGTTAAATCTACACCTATTTATGCATAGTATGTACTACTTTTGTCCTTAAATCAGGAATAAGTTTGCGTCTAACAAACACAGCCGGGTAGTCAATTCTCATGAATGTTGACCAAGTCTACATATTCAATATCGTAGTAAAAAGTCTAAGAGATTTCATTCTCTTAGCACAACGTTACATTTAGAACGGACTTAGATAATCTACATGCTCGCCCAACTCAAATGGTAGTTGGTAAAAGCTTATCAAATCCGTTGATGGCTGAGGGTTTGCCAAAATCCTTATCAAGATTATGCTTATTTGTTCAAAACAGAATAGATGGTGTAATGGAAAAAATCAAAATTTTATTTCATAAATAATGAAATACAAAGCATTGGCTGTACAGCAAAAAATAAAAGCAAAAGTGCTTCAACACGGTAATTGGCTGTAGCGGATTCATTCCCCTGGGCTTGAGAGCTCCTCCATATATTTTTGTTCTAACTCCTTCTCTAAGAAGACTCTCGAGGAATCGTCAGGAGTCAGAAGTTGAATAATTTCTCGCTCCAGCTTAGCAGACCTTTCATCAAAAGTCTTCATTTGTTTAGATAATTTAGAACAAGATTCTCTACTCCAACAAGGTATACGAGTTTAAACTATTTCCTATTTTGTTGAGAAGTCCCTGGATAGTATTTTCATAAAATATTCTTAAGGATAACTCGATGACCCCCAATGGATCACTAGGAGTACGCAAGCATGGACTAGCTATCCCAGCCTCAAAAGCTTAAAAAGCTTAAATTGTGATGACGCTGGTCAACGCGTCGCAAACAGAGAATTTGCTGATTAACGAAGGAGTCTCGATAAGGCTGATGGTCAGTTATACAACAAGTCACCAACACGACTCAAAGCAAAGTGGACTAAAATTTCTAGATTCAGTTCAAGATTTCGATAGCGGTAAGATAATGAATGCAGTACCGTGACACTTTTAGCCATCCTACAAAGCACTAGATAATTTGGTAGGATTGGAGAAATCAAACTCTGAAGCTATTTTCATGTCCCATTACACCTATTGAAGGTTAGGGCCTATCATGTCTAAAGTATTTCAGGCTCTTCTATAAAAGAACGATACTGAAACACTTTGGAGATGCTATCTGTAAGCGTTAAAAATTACCTATAAGACCCCGAACCCGATTCGTGACTGGGAGTTGACGTGTGGCAAGCCATCCAACAATTTAGCGAGCAATCTCAAGATCTTGCAGCTCAACAGATTGAAGCAAGTTAGCTCTGGTCTTCTCTCTGGTATCCAGACTAACCCTGGTCGGAGAAGCCCTCTTCTCTAATAGCCAACACACACCGATCGAGTAGTCATTTTTTTAAAAAAACTGAAGGAGAAGCCCTTGGTCACGACTTTCTTGATAACGCTATTAAGAACAAAGACAAAGCCTTCAAACTCTATGCAAATGATCACCCTTCTTTGGATCTTCATCTGACATCAACGCCTTAACTGAGTCCTACAATACGGTAGAAGGCGTTGTGAAAGAAGAAAAGCGAGTTTTGGAAGATCTTAAATCTTAAAGCTCTTATAAAGGATGGGGTTGGAAGATATACCAATGCGGCTAGAAGATCCCTCATCTTGAACTATTTGCCCCGCACTAATCAGTTCAACCTCGGGAACCACCAAAGTTGATTCAGGTTCAACTTGAGTAGCCGGCGGTCCAGGTTAAAAAAGAGAACTTTCAACTGATTCAAAGTCGGTCGCCTTTAGCAAGACACAAAACGTATCGCGCATGAAGAGAGCCATCAACTATCTCAGCAACTCAAGAATTTGACAATTAGCCTCTGCACGGGATGTGAGACATTTCACATGTTTATCCCCCACCACAATCCATTTGACCCCGAATTACATTCACAAGCTTTCTCTGAAGCTTATCCCTACAACGGATAATTTGATTCCAGATACTCAATAAGCTGGATGGTGCCTCTTCTCTAAATTCTCACTATGGAAGAAGAATTATATGCCATCTCATTCATAACAGTAATGATGAACACTCATCTCCCACTATGATGAGATAACATGGTTAGATAAACATTTGTCCTAATACTCCTGTGAACTCAACCATAACTAAGGTTGAAACCTTCGGGATGAACATGATCAGTTCAAAATTGACTCAATCACATCAATCAATTTGAATATAGACACAACAGCTATTGATCCCAGAATATGTTCAGTGAAGACACGTAGTCAGGGTTCAAAAGCCGAAGTAAGATATAGGCCTCTTCTATAAAGTTCAACATTGGATAGAAGCAATGCTCATCTTATCCAAAGTATTCCAGACTTCTCGATAAAATACAGCATAGTCTAAAAACTTTAGAGGGGGTATCTGTAGGCATTAAAAATTACTGATAAACCCTAAGTATGATTTAACCATGAGAAGAGTAAAGAACGACGTCATCAAAACCCTAAGGATATCAACCACATGGGTAAAACTGGCGCATACATGGTCAAGACATACGTTGTGTCTCAGCCATTGCCAAGACACTTGTTGTGTCTCAGCCTGCCGAGACACTTATTGTATCTAAAACATTTCCACATGTTTTATTGCTATTTATGAGGCCTATTTGATCTTTTCAACACGTGGGGACATTTATTTACATTAGTGGGCGGTTACATCCTTGAAAAATACCCACTAAGCGCATAAATGGGGCATTAAACATGCCTTAAAAAAGGAGGAGCGGTTATAACAAGAGGAGACCTGACCCCTTTGGCCAAGACAGTTTTGTGCCCAGACACAAAAAGTGTCTCGCCCACTATGCAATTTTGACAGGGCACAACTCGTGTTCTTTTCAATGGTTACACCTCCTAAAGGCTATAAATAGCTCCCTACACACATTGAAGATGGGGGATCTTGAATTTTGGGGGCTTGGGGGATTTGAGACTCTTGGAGATCTAAAAAGAGCAGAGAAAGAATTTAAGAACATTCAACTTAGAGATTCCTCGAGTTTAAGCTTCGCCTTAAATCTTGGGAAGAGTAGATATCTTACGTGGCTAAGATATTTGCTTAAGTTATTATTTTCTTAGCGAAACAGAAACTCAACCCTGTCAATTCGATGATCGTTGCTTGATGGTCCACGGACAACACCTCCCCAGCACAAGCAAAGAACCCGCACAAGCAGGAGCTCGCTATGTAGTGACTTCTGTTCGAGTTTTGTATAAGAGTGAGATCATTTTCTTTGTATGAGAGAGAGTTACACGTGTAATCTTTCACATGTTTTCATTTTAAAACATTTTGAAATGGAAACTGCGAAGAACCAACTCATTCTCGGCAGAAACAACTGCATGCCCGAAAGACGACTTCCCTCTTCCAATCACTGATGTTATCATTGACAATATGTGCAGATTCGAGAGAATATCCTTCATGGATGGTTTTTCGGGTTACAATCAAATCAAGATGCACTTGGATGATGAAAAACACATAGTGTTCAGGACTCCCCTCAGTGTCTTCTATTGCATAGTCATGCCATTCAGTCCGAAGAACGCAGACGCCACATACCAACGAGCGATGATAAATATTTTCCAGGAATATCTTCGAAAAACGGTCGAGTGCTACGTCGATGACTTAGTCGTGAAGAGCCGCAACATAAATGACCACATCAAAGACGTGAGGACAATGTTCGATCTCATACACAGTTATCAGCTAAAGATGAACCCTACCAAATCCTTCCTCAAAATGCCCAGCGGCAAATTCCTCGGATTTGTTGTCACCACTAGGGGTATTCATATTGACCCAGATAAAGTGAAGGCGATACATGATTTACAACTCCCAAAGAATTTGAAAGAACTCAGGGGTTACAGGGGTGATTAGCTTATATCCGGCAGTTCTTATCGAACCTCTCCGGAAAATGCTAGCCGTTCTCAAAGCTAACCAAGAAAGGCGTGTCATTTGTAAAAAGTTCATTTTCAAATTCTCCTCCATGATCACTACGTATAATAATTATAGAAAGAGATTTTTAATTTTGAATTCTTTTACAAAAAATAGAAAACTCAATAAAAGCATCATTTTTATGTTTAAGAAATATTACCCATGTAAATCTTATAAAATCATCAATAATTACAAATACATATCTACTTCCATTTAAAGATACTATTCTAGAAGGACCAAAAATATCAATATGAATTAATTCTAGTGGTTTACTTGTAGAAATAACATTTTTAGATTTAAAAGAAGATTTATGAATTTTTCCTTGTTGACATGCATCACAAAAATTATCTTCATAAGAAAGCTTAGGTAAACCATTTACAGAATTATTTTTAGAAATCTTAGAAATATGTTTAAAGTTAACTTGTCCAAAACGTTTATGCCATAAAATAGAATCATTAGAAGATGCAATAAGAAGCAATGTTTATTAGAAATATTATCTATAGATAAAACATATATATTATTCTTTCTATGACCTTTATATGAAATAGTAATCCAATCAATATCATAAATTAAGCAAGAATCTTTTTCAAAAATGATTTTAAAACCTTTATCACAAAGTTGACTTATACTAAACAGATTATGTTTAAGACCATCAACTAATAAAATATTATTAATGATGGGTTTATTAGGATTACCAATCCTTCCAATACCGATTACCTTTCCTTTGTTGTTATCTCTAAAAGTAACGGTGCCACTATTCTTATTTTGAAACGATGACAGTAATTAAATATTACCGGTCATATGTTTAGAACATCTGCTATCTAAAATCCACCTATCTTTTTTTGGTACATGAAATGATAAACATTTATAATTTTGGTATCCATTTTTATGTTGGGTCCATAAAATTAGTCTTTAGGAAACCAATCCCATGAAGAGTTTGATTTGCCAATATAATTAGTTGATAAACAAACATCATTAATAAATGTAGAAACATAAATATTTTTTTTTGAATAAGTTAATTCTTTTGGCACACAAATAGCTAAATATTTTGATTTATTTTTACATAAAACATTATTTTTAACATTTTGTTCATTTAATTTTGAAGATAATTTTACAAAAATAGTTTTCTTAGAAACATTTTTATCAACAAGAGAACCCAAACCTTTTGTCTTTTAAGATTTTTTTATCTTTATTAAATTTACTAACCTTTAAACATATATTATTATATTTTGATTTAATACAAGAAATATCTTTATCTAAAATATTAATGCAAGTTTTTAAACCATTACATTCTGATTTTAGATAAACATTCTCACAAGTCAAAATATGATTTTCTTTAAGCAAAGATTCATTTTCCTCTTTCAAAGTAATTTCGTGAGAATTATAAGTAGTAGAGGAATTCAAATTAGAAATTTCCCCTAATAATCTTTTATTTTCACCTTTAAGAAAATTATGTGAAGCTTTTAATGTCAAAAAGGTTTCATATAATCCATTGAAAGCATCTAAAAGCTCTTCATTATCATTTAACTCATCTTGTACCATAAAATACATATGAGCACTTTCCTTTTCATCAATTTCTTCATCCGAAGATGAATCATCATTATCATCCCATGTAGCCACCATAGCCTTTCTTTTCTTATTACTTTGAGCATTATTAGAATTATTGAAGTAATTCGATTTTTGCTTATTCTTCAACAATAGACAATCTTTCTTCACATGTCCTAGTTTATTACACTTGAAACAAACAAGTAAGTTATTTGAATTTGAATTCTTAGATT
>JBAKGM010051696.1:0-16233 GCA_037177215.1 Asparagus racemosus
CATATACATATACTGGCACTCAGCTTGTCTTTGCTAATGTTTCAGTGGAAGAAACGATGGAGATGGAGCCCGTGCATGAGGAGAGTCTTGGGGAGTTCTCCGAACCGAGCTTGGCTCAGATGATCTCTGTTTCAGAGTCCGATCACAACTTAATTTACAATATGTTATTGCAACAGGCTTAGAGAGAATCTATTGCAGAAGTCAGCCCTTCTGTAGGTACATGTTTTACTGCTCAAATTATCTTAATTATCTTGTTGATAGCTGATAATTTAACTATATTGTTTCTGAGTCCCATCTCTACTACTGCAGAGTTAACTAAGGAATCTCTGCCTTCTAGTTTAGAGGTTCAGCCTCCCGTTTCCCAGGCTGAATCTACTATTACCCCGCCTTTCGCTGAAGGCTCTCCCGTTCAACCCGGACCACCAGATACTCAAGCTGAACCTGAATCAACTCCGATGGTTCCTGAGGTTGAACCAATAAGAATGGGGCAAACAGTACAAGCTGAAGGATCTTCGAGCCGCATCGGTATATCTCTCAACCCCATCTTTTATAAGAATTTGAAAATCTTCTGAAACTCACATTTCTTCTTTCACGGTGCCTTCTACCGTTTTGTACGATTCAATTAAGGCATTGATGTTGGACGAAGATCCAGAGAAGGCGGTCATTAGTGCAGAGCTTGCAAATTTCATCTTTCTTCGCAATAATATTATCAAGAGAGTCATGAACAAGGGCTCCTCCTTCAACTCTTTTAAGCGGCTTCTCGATCAGTACGTAGCGAGTACAAGAGAAGAGGGCTTCTCCGACTTGGCAGACTCCATTGTAGAAGATCTTATTTAGTTTGAACAAGAGCTGAAAGAACTTCTTAAGTTGCGATCTGAGGGTGCTTCTTCTTAAATTTCTTCCCAGATTGAGTCTATCATAAGAGCCAAGGAAATCAGGCGAGGAGTTGCTGAATAGGAATTATGGCAACTACAGACTCAATCTGAGCGTATCAGGGCAAGTCTGAACATAAAAGAAAAGACCAAAGCTGACTTGCTTCAATCTATTGAGTTGCAAAATGTCGAACTTGCTCTCTTAAGAAAAGCTGTCGAATATACCAAAGAAATGCGGGATCATCTGAAGATCAACCTGGCTACAGTTGAGAAGTCTTGCTCTAAATTATCTGAACAAATAAAGACTTCTGATGAAAGGTCCGCTGAGCTGGAGCGATAAATTACCCAACTTCTGACTCCTGACCATTCCTCGAGAGTCTTCATAGAGAAGGAGTTAGAACAAAAATATATGGAGGAGGTCTCAGGCCTGGTGGAACGAATCCGCTACTGCCAATTACCCTGTTGAAGCACTTTCACTAATTTTTAGTGTAGCCAACACTTTGTATTTCATTATTTATGAAATAAAATTTTGATTTTTCCATTACGCCATGTATTCTGTTTTGAATGAATAAGCATAATTTTCATAGAATTTTTGGCAAACCCTCAGCCATCAACGGATTTGACAAGCGTTTACCAACTACCGTTTGAGTTGGGCTAGCATATGGATTATCTAAGTCCGTTCTACAAGTAACGTTGTACTAAAAGAATGAACTCTCTTAGAATTTATACAGTGATACTGAATACGTAGTTTCGATCAATTATCACGGGAATTGACTAGCCGGCAGCTTGTGTTAGATGCTGACTTATTCCTAATTTAAGGACAAGAATAACACCTACTACGCATAACTAGGTGTAGGTTTAACAAGTCATTAAGTCAGTTATGAGACTGGCTATGTATTGAATACATAGACTTTTAAAATTGTTGTATTTTCTTGGGACAAAGACGAACCTGTTGTGTCTTCTCTTGGGGCAAAGACGAACCTGTTATGTCTTCTCCTAGGGGAAAGACGAACCCGTTGTGTTGAAAAAGAAGAAAGTATTTTCTTATCTCCCGCTTCAATTGAGAACTCTTTGTTCACGTGAACTAAGAGCTAAAAGATTCTTGATGCACGTGCATTAGGGAATCTATAAGAAAACTCAAAGTGGGATTTCCACTTCGAGAATCAAAATAGAGTTGGGCCACATGGCTTTGACTCAGAAAAGGGGGCCTTTTAACTCACGTGAGTAAAAGGTGAAATTTGGAGAAACTAGATGTTCAAATTTGTCTCCTCTTAGGGCAGAGAAGAACCCGATATTCATTCGCGAAAGGAATCGAGAAAAGATTTTGACATTGTTGGTGGCCTTAACTGTTGTGGGTTTGAGCCAAGTGGAAGTGATGATAAAGAAATTTTGATTTTGATCCTAACTATTCGAAGATTTGACCAAGTCGGAGTTTGGAAATCATGACTATTTAAAAGTTTGATCATACAAAATTGATGAAGGGTATTTCTTTGGGATCGAGATATGATAAACCTAGGTCCTTCATCGTAAAACGGGTTATCCTGAATACACTAAGGTATCATCATCTTATCACCGTTTTGGGTGATTAAACGATATGCTCCATTTGAGCAGACTGTATCAATTATAAATGGTTCTTCCCATTTCCGTTGGAATTTGCCTTTCTTCTTTGAGTTAAGAATCGTTGGTCGCCGGACGGTGAGTACCAAGTCTCCCTCTTTGAAGGTCCGATGCCGGACCATTTTGTTGAAAGCTTTGGAAATTCTAGACTGGTATAACTCAATTTGTTGTTGAGCTTCCAAGCATTTTCCATTTAACATCTCGAGCTCTTCAAGACGCTTCTTATGTTGCTCATCATCCGTCATTCCCGTTGCAAGTGTGACAAGGAGGGATGGGATTTGTATTTCCAACGGCAGGACAGCTTCACACATCCGTATACCAAGGAATATGGGGTGAACCCGGCCGGTGTTTGGATAGTGGTGCGATAAGCCGAAAGAGCCTCGCCAAACTTATCATCCCAGTCTCGTTTATTGGTCTTCACGAGTTTCGACAAGATCTTAATGATTGTCTTGTTGAAAGCTTTAGCTAGACAATTCTCCGTAGGATTATAAGCTGTGGATAAAATGTCATTGATTTTGAACTTACCGTAGAATTTGACAAAGGCGTTGCTGACAAATTAGGGGTTGTTGTCGTGCACAATTCGCGTTTTGACACCGTATCGATAGATAATATGGTGTTTGATGAATTTGATGACATCACTCGTCTTGACTTCTTTGAGCGGAATTGCTTTAGCCCATTTGCAGAAGTAATCCGTGATTGCTAAAATAAAGCGGTCACTTCTTGTTGATAGGGGGAAGATAGGTCCTACCACATCCATCCCCATGTTTCAAATGGATAGGAAGTGATTGACGGATGCAGGTCTTCTGGCAGCCGATGCATGTATTTAGCATGTATTTGACATGCTTGACACCGTCTTGCATATGCAGTTGCATCTTTGATCATGGTCAGCCAATAATAGCCGAATCTCCTTAACTGATCTCCTAGCTTACGACCTAGTTGATGTGCACCACAAGTCCCATCATGTGCTTCTTTGAGGGCTTCTTCTGCTTCCTTGGCTGAAAGACATCGAAGTAGTAAGCCGTCATATGTAAGACGATAGAGCATTTGAGTCATGACGTTATAATAAAATCTCGGCACCCTTCTTCAGATAGATTCCCTTTCTTTTACGTCTTCCGGTAAAATACCATATAAGACATAATCTATAATGGAAAAACACCAATCTAGAGGTTTGAGCCTAGTTAAAGTGGCATACACTTCTTTAACGTCCACAACGCATTCCGGTATGAAGAGTTGATGTGTCCTCACAGTAATCAATTACTCTGTTTCTTGAGGTTACGCCAACGAAATAGCTAATGCCGCTAATGCATCTGCATAGGCATTCCAGAGACGCGGTATATATTCTATGAAGAACCTTTTAAATGATTCCGCCATCACTATTGCTGCTTCATAATATGGGATTAGGTCTGGATTCCTAACTTCGTAATCCCCATGAATTTGTTTGAGTATGAGTTGAGAATCCCCAAAGGCTTCAAGATATTCGACCTCCAGCTCTTTTGTGAAACTGAGTCCAATAAGCAACATGTTATATTTAGCTACATTATTAGAACACGGCTCAATTAATGAATAAGCTCGAGGTATCATGTGCTTCCCCGGGGAAACTAAGACAACTCCAACTTCGAAAGAAATCTTAGAACATCCAGGGTTACTTGCCACATTGGTAGCTCGTGAAGCTCCATCGAAGTACAATTGCTATATTTGCTTATGTGATGTAGTGTTGACCTTGTGGGTTTCATCGCGTAGGTCTTCATAAATTTTAGCTTTATCCTTGCTAGATTGGACTGCTAAAAGGTCACAAATTTCTTATCCTTTTACCGACTTCTGTTGTTTGAAGTGAGTGTCGTATTGTGAGAGAAGCAATGCCCATCTTGCTAATCGCCAATTCAAAGAGCCCGGTTGCATCATGAATACTCTGATTGGATTAACGTTCGAGATGACATGTACTGTTTGTCCAACCAGGTAATGTCGCATTTTCTCAAATACAAATACCAAGGCTAAGCATTCTTTCTCAATATCAAGATATCGAGATTCAGCACCCACCATCGTCCTACTTAGATAATAGATTGCCTGCTCATGACCGTTATCATCATTTTGTACTAATAAGACACTTAATGAATGGTTCGTCGCCCTGACTTAAATCAAGAATGGTTTCCCTGATTTGGGTGCAATGAGAACAGGAGGATTTGATAAGTATGCTTTGATATCTTCAAAGGCATTTTGGCAAGCGTCATCCCATATGAACGAAGCGCCTTTTTTGGTAAGCTTGGATAACGGTTGACATTTTCTCGCAAGATTTGAAATAAAGCGTCTGACATAAGCTAACCTTCCTTGTAACCCCCTAAGTTCTTTAAGGATTCTCAGGGGTTGTAATTCGTTGATTGCCTTCACTTTGTCAGAGTCGATATGGATTCCCTTTGATGTGACAGCAAAACTAAGAAATTAACCGCTAGCCATTCCCAAGAAAGACTTAGTAGGATTCATCTTCAATTGATGACTTCGCATGAGATCGGATACCGCCTTGAGATCCTTGATGTGATCACTTTTATTGCGCTTTTCACCACTAAGTCATTGACATAACAATCAATGGTTTTCTAGAGATGCTCTTGGAAAATCTTCGTCATCGCTCGTTGATATGTAGCACCTGCATTATTCAAACCAAAGGGCATGACAGTGTTGCAAAAAATGCCAAGAGGCGTTCTCAACGAGGTGTGTTTCTCGTTGTCAGGATGCATCTTGATATGATTGTACCCAGAGAATCTATCAATAAAGGACATTCTTTCAAACCCACAAGTATTGTCTATAATGACATCCGTGATGGGTAATGGAAAGTCATCTTTCAAGCATGCAATGTTCAAATCCCGGAAGGCGATACAGATTGTAATTGTCCCATTCTTTTTTAGAACAGGGACAATATTCGCCACCCAATCTAGATGTTGTTCTTCTCTAATAAAACTCGACTCTATGAGTTTCTTTACTTCAGCTATAATTACTTCCATAAATTGTGGACTAAACCATCGCTGTTGTTGCTTCATAGGTTTAGTGTCTAGCTTAATATTGAGGCGGTGCACTGCCACTTTTGGATCAAGCCTTGGCATATCCCCGTAATTCCAGGCAAGGACGTCAATATATACTTTAACGAGAGAAATTAATTCATCTTTCTATTCCAGTGAAAGACAGCCGCTGATAAATATGGGTTTTGGATTTGCTTCGTCTCCCATATTTATTTGAATTACTTCATCTTCGGTAGGCGGCTCCCTTTGTTCAAACCTATTACCGAACTGAACGTTCAACTGGAAAGTCCAAGGGTCTTCCCAAGTTAGTGAATGATCATCTTCTCCAGGCATTTCCGGGCTAACTGTGGTCATATTTTAGCCTGTGGTCATTTAGACATTAGTCCTTTGAATACTTCCCTAAGCCCAATGTCTGAATCCCACGTTGAAGAATCTGATGAGTTGTCATGATTATCAATCTACCAACAACATTCATCAGAAGATGAAGAGGTAAAACCCAGACTCCTCTTGTGTTCATAATAACCGCTAGGTTTTCCTTTCAGCATGTAAGAAGGTCGAGGCAGAGTTCAAATGTCTCACCCTGAACAAAGACCTGCCCCGAGCGCGAAATCATATCCCCATTTCTCCATGTAACGACGTGCTTGTGGACTATACCTGCAGAAATGTTTTCAAGATTGTTCATCACTATCATCAGCTTCTCAGAAGAGGTTTTGCAGTGGAGATATTTTCCCTTTCCCAACGATTATTTCCTTTACCTCTTTCGAAGGAACGATGAAAGTCGATCCCGTTGAGCTTTGGAAGCATTTCTTCATCTGGTTATCTGATGGGAGCGGCGCGTGCACATTGTAGTCTTTGTACAGTCCCTGCATTACATTATCAACACTAGGTACATACTCTAAATCGTCATTTATTATATGTTCATAGACAAGTTGCCAATTACAATATCCTCCTGACGATTCAGTTCCATCAAGATCGATTACAAGAGGCTCAATGTCATTAAGTACAAAGTTTCCATCGTAATCGAGTCTGACTTCAGCATCAGCTTCATTTCCACTGTCGATATCCTGGGCTGATGGTTTAGTATCAGATTTAGTGCCACATAGAAGAGAGTTAGTAAATAATTTTCCAACCCTTTAAATCACTGCTTATCTGCGACCACCGTCTTGACTACATTATCCACGTCAACATACTTTAAGCACTGATGTAATGTAGACGTGACTATGACATTACTATGAATCGGAGATCAACCCAATAGTAGATTGTAAGAAGTCTCTGCGTCGATGACATAGCATGTGACTTCAGATTTGAGATTTCCAAGCTATTATTTTAGATGGATTTTACCCAAAGGTCTAGAACCACTGGTATTGAATCCGTAGATGATAGTGCCTATAGAAGCTAACTTGCTAGCCAGAATTCCGAGATGATATATCAATCAGAGTGGCATAATGCTGACTCCAGATCCTGGGTCGACTTGAATTCAGTTGATGGCAACCGAGCCGATGTACCCAGTAAAATATAAAGGCCTGCCATGCTTTGAATTTCTCACTTACATATCCTCACAGGTGAATGTGATGCAAGGGAAATGCTTAGCTGCCAGGTTACAGTGTTCGGGCTTTTTAGAGACCTGCTTGACTTTCATAATAAAGGCTTTTGAATTAGTTAGTGCTTCCTGTAAAGCCTCTCTGGTCTCTTTAGAGAGACGTAGTAACTCGTAAAGAGTTATCCATGCTAGGATATTGGCCAACTGAGCCATGACATCGAAGCGATACTTGTCATTCGAACTTCTCAGTTTGCCTCTTCTAATCGTACGATTGAATCGAGACTACTTCGGGGCTTGAACCTGTTGGGGTTGTTTCCCTTTCAGTTTAGCCATGTCCTCCTTAGTGATCGCCTGCTGCTATGATTTTTCAGCGGGCATAGGAGGAGTTAACGATACTCCTAGTTCTGTCAGCGTCTTAGCATTTGGATTAGAAGCTTCGGGGTGCTCATATCTGTACTCATGTCCGCTTCTAGTGGCATAAATTGGTTCTTCTTCTGTTGTAAGAACGTCATGCTCATTTTCAGAAGACGAAAGGGTTGGAATCTTCTCACCGCCTTCTTCTGGAGTTGCTGAGACGCGACCACAGGACATGCCTTTTCGCTTGGATTTCTATGTTGAGGAAGATCCAGTCCACTGCTCATCTGGAAGGAGGTCTGGATGCACCCAAAGTATTTCGCCATTAGGGGCTGTATGTAAAACTAACCCCTTCTGACATTGACCATGTGGATCATCATTGACCATCTTGACTTCCACTTTCAGGATAATCTTGTGTTGGTACATCATAGATGGCATGGACACGAAATTGATAGCCACCATATTCGAACCGACTTACTTTTCTTTCTTTGCCGTTATGATAACGGCATCGATCAAAGCTTGAATCTTATCTTTAAGGACAAAGAAGTTCTTAGTCGGATGATGGACCCTCTTGTGGTACAAGCAATACTTAGGATCTGAGACCTTATTAGCCTCCTCTTGATTTGTGATTGGAGGTAACTTGATATTACTATTGTTCAAAAGATATTTGAAGATGACTGGAACTTCTTCCTCCTTGAAGGTGTAAGTTCTCTGAAATCTTGAATCTGGAGCCTTCTGCAACTCTTGAGATTTTCGTTGAAATCTCAGTTGTGGTTGCTGCTGCCATGGCTATTGCTGACGTTGCTGCTGGAACGTCTGATTGGCATCAACAGAGGTGGCTGGCACCTTTCCTCTGCCACAAGGCACAAAATTCAACTTTGAGGGGCCTGTTGTTGGTTAGCCTCTCTCGTTCTTCTTTCTCTTGAGGAATCGCTTAGCTTGGTCCCCTTGAAGTCTTTCCATGTGGTCGGTGCTACAACCCCATGGCCTCCAACAAATCTAGAGAAAGATTGTTGTGGCATGTCTGCAATATGAACTCCTTGGTGACTGGATCCCTATAGCTCATGGCTTTGTTGCGGAAGCGTTTGACGAAAGAATCAATCGACTCTCCACTCTTTTGCTTTTCATCCAAGAGGGTCCCGATCAAGACTTTAGTGTCATCATCGAAGAAGTTGTTAAGAAAGGAACTCTCCATGTCATCCCAGCAATTAATACTCCCAGCCTTGAGTCTTCGATACTAATTGAAGGCGGCCCTATGAAGGGTACCTACGAATGACCGAACCATCAAAGGCTCATTTCCTAAGATCGCACCCAGATGAGATTTGAAATAGATTAAATATTGAGTGGGTGAACCCTTCCCGTCGAACGGTGTGAAGTTAATCAAGTTAAACTTTGACAGGTATGGAATTGAGTCCCACTCTCTCGAGTATGGACACAGAATGCCAGTCTTTTTAACTTCTTGAGCGGATATCAGAGCATTGATCTTGCCTTCAAGCTCTTTTATTTTTCTACTTTCACCCTCGCCATGTTTTAGATTACTCGCATGGGATGGGTTGAGCCATCTCCACCTTGAGTACCTGAGGCAGTTTTCTTCGAAGGTAGGTCGGTAAGGACGGTCTCCTCCCCTTTCGTATCGCTATCTTCTATATCGTGAGCGATATGGTGATTAGGTCTGCCTTGTTGATTGGACTCAGTTTGTGCAACTTTCTGGCTTTGCAACTACCTCATCTGTTGCATGGCTAACTCCATTTCTGTTTTCATTTCGGCCCTGAGCTCTTCTCTTTGTTAAGCTAAGGCTTCTTGCAACATTTGAGCTAGCATTTCAGGAGTCATAGTGTAGGCTTCTCTAGCCTGACTGATGCTCGACATCGTGTCATTGGATGCCATTGCTGAGTAGGCATCAGAGATCTCATCTTCGGATGAATCTCCCTCATGCATCCTTCTATAATCTCTATGTTGTATAGTTTGCAGTTGTAACCGAGACATTCTCTGGGAAATTCAGGCGCCAACTTTTTCTTCAGGAGTGAAGTCAGGATCTGTGTCTGTTGCAGCCTTTCCTTTCCTTTTGTCTACCATGTTACTGGTAACTTCAGGGAATTCGTCTCTTTGGATGGCAGATCTTCTTTGGAAGCGTCTCGGCTTTGGTTTCAACTCTTCTGCTATTGGTAAGGAAAGCCTTTCAAACACCGAAGCTCTTTGCGGCTGAACCTTCGACTCAGAGCAATCACATCCTGATAGCAATTCTTGATCAGGCGTGCACACGAGCAGAAACAATCTATTTCATCAATTGTCTTTTTTTGTATGTTGCCACCCCCAGTCCGATGATGCGGTCGACTAGGGCAGCATATTGCTTGCTGTTGTGAGTCATCGTGGATTGCACTTTCACCCCCAAGTGTAACGTTGTCTTTAATTAGAAAACACATCTTCTTTTGGGGGTGTTGACAATTCGATCTAGCACGCTCCTTAGGAGGCACTTTTGGTCGTTTGTCAACTACAGTTGCCCTTGCATGAATCACAATGGTATGGTCATCTCTTGTGACTTCGCAAATCACACGCTTACAATTCTTCCCTTCAGCAGTCTTGCTAACCCCCTACTGGATGCTCAAATGAGATGCGATAGGAATCCTTGAAGCTTGAGATGTCCCGGCTTACTCGAGATACTTTTGAATGCCAGTTGGATTCTAGGCACGACCCCCAGTCTACTGTCCCAAGTGTTCTTTCACTTTGCTTTGCCTTGGTTTTTGAGCTGTGGATCGAGGTGATTAAGCACTAATGTTGTGTGTTTGGATGCCTTCTCAGGCTTTATCATTGATACAACACCAGGAGAAGTGGATGGATGTAGCCGAGGAGAACTCTTTTGGCCTAGACAGTTGGAAGTGTTCGGGATGAAGCTTCTTTGGCCGAGACAGTTGGAAGTGTTTGGGCTGAAGCTTCTTTGGTCGAGACACCTTGGACTGTCTCGGTCAAAGGCCCTTTGGCAGAGATAGTTGGAAGTGTCTCAGCCAAAGGCAGAGCCTTGGGCCAGATTCTATCCTGAACTTTGTGCTGATTTCGGGATCCAAGCTTTTTGAATTGATCCCTTAGTTGATTTCAACTCTTGCACCTTGCATAGAACAACATGCACACGAGCAGCATGCATAGGATGCTTTTGGGCGCGCTCTTTCCTTGTCAGACGGGTTCTCTTGACGTGAACACATTCTTCCTTGATCGGAGTGCTAAAAGTTTAGAATTGAGACACCGTAGTTTCTTGACACCTCTGATTACGTGTGTTTGTGTAATAGCGAACTCTGTCCATCGACTCATGGCCTTCGCAAATTGACGGGACATCTTCTGACGTTGCCTCTGACAAGCCCTCTTCGATAGAGTTGCAGAGATCTTGTAAGATTAAATTTCTTCATAATAGAGTCACCACGAGCAGAGCTTCCAACTTCGCAATTTGCTAGGGTATTGTTGTGAGGGGAAACCTCTGTCACAACTGGGTGAGATTCATCACCCTTGGTGACAAGTCGGACCTCCCTCCTTGGAGATGAAGCCCTCTGATGCTTGTGAGATGAGGAGGATTTTGATGAAGAGGAAAAGAGGTACTCTTCAAATTTGGCTTGACCGAAGACATAATCTAGTCCATCGAGTATGAGTTCAGCTTTATTGTTGTTTGGCTGTGACACCACAGCCTCAATGTTGAGGCTATTGGCTCCCATTATGGTCGCCATCGTGTTTCCACCGAGAACGAGCTTCTTTGCAATTTCCATTTCAAAATAGTTTAAAATGAAAACAAATGAAAGATTACACATGTAACTTCTCTATTACAAAGAAAATTGTCTCACTCTCGTACAAAACTCGAATAGAAGTCACTACGTAGCGAACTCCTACTTTTGTGGGTTCTTTGCCTGTGCCGGAGACGCGTCATCCGTGGACCACCGAGTAACGATCACTAAATTGACGAGGTTGAGTTTATGTTTCGCTAAGGAAATAAGAACTTAAGCAAATATTTTAGCTAACTAAGATACCTACTCTTCCCAAGATTTAAGGCGAATCTTAAGCTTGAGGAATATCCAAGTGAAGAATGTTGTTGAACTCTTTTTAGATCTCTCTTCCTTCAAATCTTCAGCTCTACAGTTCAAGATTTTCAGAATCCCTATTCTAGTGGGCGTAGGGTGCTATTTATAGCCTATAGGAGGTGTAGCAGTTGTGAAAAACACAAGTTATGACCTGCCAGGATTGTGTAGTGGCCGAGACACTTTTTGTGTCTGGGCACAAAACTGGCTTGGCCAAAAAGGGTTAGGGTCCCTCTTGTTGTAACTGCTCCTCCTTCTTTTAAGCAATGTTTAATGCCCCATTTATGGGCTTAGTTGGCGTTTTTCAAGGACGTAACTGCCAACTAATGCAAATGAACATTCCCACGTGTTGAAAAGGTTAAAAGAGCCCCACAAATATCAATAAAACACGTGAAAATACTTCAGACACAATAAATATCTCGGTCATGACTGAGACACAATAAGTTTCTCGGTCATGACCAAGACACAATAAGTGTCTCGGTCATGGCTGAGACACAATAAGTGTCTTGCACATGCATGTGCCAGTTTTACCCCTGTGGCTGATTTCTTTAAGATTTTACGACGTCGTTCTTTAATCTTCTCATGATTAAACCATATTTAGGGTTCATCGGCAATTTTTGATGCTTACACCAAGGATCCAAAGGCTTTGACTTCAGCAAAACTCGTCGCGCCTCAACTGCCTCCAAAGAGGGCGAGGACTGCACTGTTGGCAAAGGAGGCCGAACTTTAGAATAAGAACCATAAAAAAATAGCGGTCATGCTAACAGCACCGGTTGGGACTTCTCGAGCCAAAGGGCCTGAGAAGAAGAAGATGAAGAAAATGAAGAAGTCCGCCCCCAAAGAAAAAGCCGAGGCGACCACCTCCAACTGAAGTGGATGCCCCAGGCCTTAGTGAAAAGTAGGCTCTAGAGTCTGCTCCTCCTTGCTTGCTAGAAGAAGTTGTCATCATAGATGAGCCTTCTCTGGGCGTAAACGAGGCTACTCCTGACCAGCTAGCACAGAAGATTCCGTCTGTCAACATAGATTCCCATGTCCAACTAGCCACTACTACGACTCATCCTCCCAGATAGACTCGCAGACTAGGTAAGGAGTCAGTTATTATAGATGGAGCAGCTATGGAGATAGCTCCCCATCATTGTGTAGCTGAGGGTTCTGATCCTCACGTACTATTCTACCATAAGCTTGGCGAGGTAATCAAACAAAGATGGAAGGAGCTTCAGGCCCAACTTATTGGTGATCTGGAGGAGGGCTACTCATCTAAGGAGGATCCCTCCGAGGATGAGAGGTTTACTCCAAGCCATTTTCTTCATAAGGAGGACTCCGTCTTATTGTTGGGAAGGGTTCACTGACTAGTTCAGCCTCCCAAAGGACTTAGACTTAGTGAAAGAGGTGCTTACAAGGGGCCTATGCCTGACCCTTCAGAGTTATAGTATCTGAGGGACGCTAATTAGGGAGGAGCTCTTTGACCATTTCTACTATGTGATGCAGGACTACGGCGAGCTTGCGAGGGAGATTGCCCAAGAGAAGAAAGCCTGAGAAGAAGTTGAGAAAAGGATCATGGCTCTTGAGGTAGAAAGGAATGGGGTCGACGCTAAGTGGCATAGTGAGCTAGAAATGAAGCAATCCACGATTGTCAATCTCTAGACCCATAAATCAAAGCAGTCGGCTACCATAGTGAAGCTAAAAGAGGAAATAGCTAAGCTTGGAGCGACGGTCGAGAGCTCCCAATAGGAGGTGACCGAGGGGGGGAAACACATCGAATGTCTAGAGGAGGAAATTGAATCTGAGACGCGTGTGAAGCTGATAGCATAGGAGGGTGCTCGCTCGGATCAACTCACTCTCCAAAGCTTGAAGGTTGAGCTGGAGGAGGGGAGGGCGACTTATCAGATGGCCCTAGCTGATGTCCAATCCATTGAAACCCAACTCAAGTACATGACGTCAGAGGAAGGAAAGAGGGAAGTCATCGAGGGCTATCGGCATGGCCCAGTGAGGAAAGTTGAGTTGTCACTTGGCGTCAAGGTCGGCTGTGATTATTTGTAGGCCCAGCTTCCTCCCAATGCCCTATCATCTCTCGGCCCCCTCTCTCCCCTTCGAGTGTAGAGTTGTCTCAACATCCTAGAAGATATTGAGGTGAGAGGGGGAGGGGTTCAATTAGGTGCGGATGAGGGTGATGATGACGAGGATGATGATGGTGATGGTGACGGTGATGGTGACAGTTACGACCCTAATTAGGTAGTTGTCAAGTCGGCTCCTAATTTTTCAACTGCTTCTATCTTTTCAACTGCTTCTATCTTTTCCTCTCGACCTTTGTAAATTACTTTTTGCTTTGTGTTCAAATTGTGAATAAAGAATTATTTATTTTGCATTTCCATGTTTGGGACACTCAAATTTTATTTAGTCATGTTACATTTCTGCGTTTGGTCGATATGTAGTGTTAACATGATTTCGACTCATGATTAAAAGTCAGATAGGTAAAACATAACATAACAATAATTCAAAAGATAGTTGATGATACTGTCTTGAGCAAATGAACAAGACTCAAACTTGACTAAGTTTGTGACTTTGTTTAATTAAGCATCAACACGTAGTAGATACCTGAAACCATATTGGCCAGAATGCCATATGCGTTGAGTCAGCTAACAAACCAAGATGGGTATCATTTTAAAAATCGAATCAGTCTGAGTTGAGTGTTGCGGATTTATCCCTGAGGATATTGATGACACTATTGTGGCAACCCTTGGGTTAGGTGCCTAGGACTTATTTGGCAAATGATAACCAGTAGGTTGGGTGCTTAGCACTTATATGGCACCTAGGTCTTGTTTGGCAAATGAAAACCCATAGGTTGGGTGTCTAGGACTTATGTGGCGCCTAGGCCTTGTTTTTTTAGGTGGAGAGAGAGGGTATGTTGGGTTGTGGAGGATGCTTTAATCTCGCAAGGAAAGATGGGTGCCTTGACTCGGCCTAACGAGAGGGGATATCCTAGCTCGACTTAGTGAGTGGGGCATGTTCACTTGGGAGAGCAATTTGGGTCGCCTATCTCGACTGGGCGAGAAGGATGCCTTGACTCGATGTGATGAGAAGGGTACCTTGACTCGGCCTAGCAAGAAGGGTCGCCTGAACTCGACTCAGTAAGGAAACTACGTCAACTCAACCACGGGAGTAGGATGTCACGACTCATTTGTGGCGGGAAGGATGCCACCCTTAACGAATTGATTGCCATTACTCAAATGTTTCTGTCATAGTTTAGAATAAACTGATTATAATAATTAGATGAAAAAATCTATTCATAATGAGAGATCATGAACAAAATTTACAATACGGGACCATTGAAAAAACTTTCTAAGGTGCTCAATATTCCAAGGATGCTATAAGATTCTTCCATTTTGGCTTCTCAGTCGGTATGTGCCAGGTCGTAGTTCTTCCACTGCTTCGACTCTAAAAGCTAATTTGAAGGGACTTTCACCGGTAGAGTTCTTGTGAGTCGTACGGTAGGACAACAGAATGCTTGGCAATTCTTCGACCTAATTTCTGACCACGTTATCTACCTTTTTCTTTATAGCTTGGAGGATGGAGTTGTTAGCAGCTTCCGCTAGTCCATTGCATTTGGGATGAGCAACTGAGGTAAACTTGAGTTGGATCCCCCATTCCCCGCAAAAGTCTTAGAAGCATTTGCTACTGAACTGGGTGCCATTGACAGTGATGAATGATTGGGGGACACCGAACTAGCATACGATGGACTTCCAAGTGAAGTGAGTAATGTTTCCCTCTTAAATCTTTGCTAGGGGTTCAGCTTCGATCCACTTGGTGAAATAATCGATAGCAACAATTAGAAATTTCCACTGTCCTGAAGTGAGAGGAAGGGGTCCCATTACGTCCAATTCCCACTAGGCAAAAGGAATGAGGCTCAAAATGGGTGTTAGCTTTGTGGTGGTAGCTCGTGGGATCTCTAAGAAGAGCTGACACTTTTTTCAAGTTGAAACGAGCTTCCTGGAGTCGGCTATTATGGTGGGCTAGTAACATCCTTGTCGAATGACTTTCTGAGCGAGTGTTCTCGTCCCTGGGTGATTTCCACAAACACCTTCACGACTTTCCCTCAAGACATAGTCGGCTTCATCCGACCATAGACATTGAAGATAGGGCTCCACACCATTGTTAGAGTAAGACAATGAGATAGCGGGAAGCATTTCTTTGTAAACTCTTGGCTTCAGCAGCATCCAAGGGTGTGGTTCCACTTGTCAGAAATTGGATGATGAGACCCATCCAATAGGGTTCTGGTGCTGCATCAGCTTGTATTACATTTGTAGAAGCTTCTGCAATGCTAGGATAACTGAGCTTGTCAGTGTAGATGGGTCCGAAGTTGCCCACGGAACTAGTCGATGCAAGCTTCGATAAAGCATACGCTCGAGTATTATGGGCGCGGGGGACCTAAGTCATTTTGAAGTCAGCCAATTGAGCTAGCAACTCCTTGGCCATCTTCAATTACAGAATCATCCTCTTGTCTTTGGCTGCATATTTGCCGTTAACTTGATGAACCACAAGTTGGGAGTTAGCTAATATATATAGATTCTTGGCCTTGATTGCCAGAGCGTCTTGAAGGCCAACAATGAGCACTTCATACTCAGCCTCATTGTTTGAACCTTAGAATTCAAAGGTGTTATGGTCCTGAACCCTTGCTAACGATAACCCTCTCGATTAAGGGAGTGAGACTCCCCTCCCAAACGACAGCGAAATGTGATTCGGGCGCACCAACGAAAGCTCCGCCAGATGACTCGGGCGTCGACCTCGGC